>PVLD010008517.1:6533-83497 GCA_004027595.1 Dinomys branickii
TTTTTTTTTTTGTTTTTTTTTTTTTTTTTTTTTTTTTTTTTTTTTTTTTTTTTTTTTTTTTTTTTTTTTGCTGACCATGCTGATTTTATTGCAGTAGCTTTGTAGTATAATTTCAAGTCAGGTATTGTGATACATTCTGCCTTACCTTTGTTGCACAGGATTGCCTTTGCTATTCTAGGCCTCTTCTGGTGCCAAATGAATTTTAGGAATGTTTTCTCTAGATCTGTGAGGTTTCCTAATGGCATTTTGATTGGGATTGCATTAAATCTATATAGTGCTTTTCAGAGTATGGCCATTTTCTAAATGTTGGTCTTTTGTATCCATGAGCAAGGCATATCCTTCCATTTTCTGAAATCTTCTTTGACCTCTTTTTCCAGAGTACTATAATTTTCAATGCATAGATCTTTTACTTTCTTTGTTAGTTATTTCATTTTTTTGGATGCTATTGTGAAGGGTGTGTTTTCCCTAATTTCTCAGTGAGTTTGGTTTCTTTGTACAGGAATTGTATTGATTTTTGATTGCTGACTTTGTGTTCAGCTACTCTACTGAATTTGATTATTAATTATAGGAGACTTTTGAGATCTTCTATGTAGATTATCATGTCATCTACAAATAATGATAATTTAACTTCTTCCTTTCCTATCCTATTCCCTTTCTCTCTCTTGTCTACCTGCTTTGGTTGATGTTTCCAGACCTATATTAGAAAGGAGTGGTGATAGTGGACGTCCTTGTCTTGTTCCTGACTTTAGAGTGAAAGCTTTCAGGTTTTGTCCATTTTGTATGATGTTGGCTGTTGGTTTGCCCTAGATGGCTAGTATCAGATTGAAGTAAAGACCATCTATTCGAATTTTCTGTAATCTTTTTTTATCATGAATGAATGTTGGACTTTGTCAAAAGCTTTTTCTGCGTATATTGATATAATTATGTATTTTTGTCTTTGGCTGTGTTAATATGGTGTATTACATTTATTGATTTGAGTATGTTGAACCATCTCTGCATCCCTGGGATGAATTCCACTTGGTCATGACATATAATCTTCGTGTTTTGCTGCATTTTTTTTTTTTTTGGCGGTACTGGGAATCGAACTCAGGACCCTGCACTTGCTAGGCAGGTGCTTATTCCACTGAGCTATATCCCCAGCCTTGCTGCATTTTGTTTGATAGTATTTTATTGAATATTTTTGTATCTGTGTTCATTAGGAAGAATAACCCTTAGTTCTATCTGTTGTTTGGGCCTTTCTCTGCTTTCAGTAACAGGGTCATACTTGCCTCCAGAAATGAGCTAGGGAGAATTGCTTCCCTTTCAATTTCATTGAACTGTATGAGGAATTTTGGCATTAAATATTCTCTAAATTTCTTGTAGAATTCAACTGTGAATGGGCTTTTCTTTGTTGATAATATTTTAATTACATTTTCAATTTTATTAACTGATATGGGGTTATTCAGAATTTTATATCTTCTTGATGGAAACCTTTATTATCTAGCTGCATGGCCTACATTTCTTTTCCCACAAAGCTGAAAGCCAACTAACTGCTTCCCTTTCCCCATTACACATATAGGGAAGTTGGAATCTGTGTTTTCAGTATATCTATCTGGAGGACTCTAGAGAATATTGATCAATCTGCAGGAGGTGAGTAGAAGACTACTGCACTGAGATTCTTGGTTGTCACAACTGCACAACTGAGAATTTACTTCCTGCCAATTCCTATGCCAATGCTGTGGATCTTTGTTAGGAAAGAAATTATTAAATTGTCTTCATTCTATTTGCATTTTTTTCCTGCAGGGATTTTTCTTCTATGGCTTGTATTTGTGTTTCTTTTACCTAGTACTGGAGTCATAGAAACAAAGCCCGAATTTCCTATAGTTTTATACTGATGGACAACTTCATCCTCCTTAAAGAAGGATGTTTATTAGTAATGTATAAGAATTTCTTTGTATATATAGCCTTTTATTACTGTAAACTATACTTTGGAGTATTATTGAGGGTAACTGTCAGGTATACCTATTGTAGAAATATCCCTCAAAAAGTCATTTTAAAGAAGAGGAAATACATATTAAAGGAATGAATTAGGGAATTTACTTCCTATGCTTAGAAGTGCTGAACACTCAGATTTCTAGAAGAATTTTTCTAGCTTCCATAGCAATTATATGAAATAGTTGTGTGTATTTTTATTCTTTGAATTATACTATATTATCTTGAATATAACATTTTAAAGTGTTTAGTCATTGATATCTATTTAAGGTACTTTTATTGCTGTGTACTAATTTTACAAAATATTTGGTTAATGTTTATTTTCATACATGCATGTACCTGTCATCTTTCCTTATAACCTCCTACTCTTTACTCTCTTCCTCAGTATAATAATAGTCTCCTGTCTGCTATCAAGACATTTTTAGATTCCATGTTTTAGACAAAACATATGATCCTTGTCTTTCTGATTCTAGTTTTCTTTGCTTAACATGGTGATCACCTTCTCATACATTTCCCTGCAAATGATAATTTTGTTTTTTTCACAGCTGAGTGATCCTCATTGTGCATAAGTACCATATTTTCTTTACCCAGTCATCAGCAAGAAAGCTCTGGTACTAAGGTTAAATAACTTGTCCAAGATCATAGAAAAGTCTTATAGTGCAGCTGAGATTCCAGCTCAAGTGGTCTGGCCCTATAACAAAGAGGTATCTTTGCTTGATTATTTGTTTGGTTGTTTTAATGGTTTTGTTTTGTTGTACTTCGTTTTGTGTTACTGGGTTTAAACACAGAGCTTTCATACTGAGTGACATCCACCACTATTTTAAAATTTTATTTATTTTTTAAACTTTTGGGACAGAGACTCTTTCAGTTGCTAGCTGTCCAAGCTTGTCTCAAAGCTGCAGTCCTGCAGCCTCATCCTCCCGGAGTGCTGAGATTACATATCTAGCCACCACACCCAGCTCCAAGCTGGTTCTTAATTATCTTTTCTTTTTTTTTTTTTTTTTTTTTGTTTTGTTTTTAGGGAATTTGCTAAGATTTCCCCTGCCTTTGGTGAGTGCATTTCTCAAACCCAGTCTCTTATTAGGATCCTTCAGGGAGATTTTAAAATAAATGGTGAACTCTGGGGAGTCCAGCTCAGGCATGCACATTTCCAAGGCTCCCCTGGAGCTCCCCGTATGCAGCCAAAGCTAATAAGCTCTGCTCCTGCCCTTAAAGTGCTGCTCTCACTCTGTGCCATTGTGCATTTTCTACAGAATGTGAAGGCAGCTTAACAGCCTGCGGGTTGCTGCTCCTCTGCAGACTCAAGCTCTCTGGATTTGTGAGTAGAACAAAATAATCATAAAGATTATCCCAGCACAGACCAGATGGCTGCCTTCTTACATGACTCACCCAGTTTACAGGTGGTGATACTTTGACAACTTTGTGTCCCTGGGAGCCCTGGCCCTTATTTCCTTTCCATACCCAACTATTTTCCCATGTGTTGCTGCCTTTCAATGTGCACTTGTACTTTGCCAGACTATGGAAGAACTTTTGTGGTAGGAGTGGCTTGTCAAATTTATTGGCTTTTGGATCCACCTGGAGGATCAATGGAGCATGCTTTTGAGTGCTCCTGGATTGGCAGTGAAGATGTGACCTTGGGTCTAAGTCTGGTCCCTTGCCCCTTCCTTTCTGTCATTCTTCCCTTTCTGTGCTTTTCTGCCAACATGAACTAAGCACCTTCATTTTACCATTCCTGTCCGCCAGGAGGTTTCCGCTTTGCAGTCAGTCTACCATTAACTGAATCCCCTGTAGCAGTGAGCTAAATTAAACCACTCCTTTCAGTTGTAGGAGTTGGATATTGGAAAACTAACACAAAAAACTAAAGGTAAAACCTTCCTAGCAGGTAAATACGAGCACATCCTCATAATTTGATTTATTAGAAAGAATTTCCTGAGAAAGTAAACCACAAACCATTAACACATTCAGTGTAATTTTACCAATTCTTCACTGTCATGATTATCAAATTATATAAACAGGTCTTTTAGCATTGTTTGTTAAAATCATGATCCAAATAGATTCTACACAGTGCACTTGGGCAGTGTAACTATAATGTCTCTAGATGTATACTGCCTTTCTCCTCCTTATCATACCATTTGTTAAAGAAAATGGAGAGGAACGTTTCTTCCAATGAATTACTTGAATTTTAGATTAAGATAGTCGTGTCTTCCTGGCAATTAAGATTCTTTCTGTTCACTGCACTTTGTGTACATTGCTAATGAGATCTTGGGCCCTGAACTGGACTTGGATGTCAAGTTTTAGCCAGCATGCCTTACAAGTATGTCTCACTGTGGCACTGCAGGGGGCACATAAGGCCTGATTGTCCTGCTTTGGGTGGATAAAACCAATCTGTGAGTGCTTTTGTTTCCAGTCTGAAACGTCCATTGAGAATTTCCCGGTCAACCATTAGTGAATGGCTTTAGCAACTATTAGATCATCAAAAAATTATTTCAGTCAAGATTATAAAGTGGTGATATTCTACTTCTGCCTTTATTGGGCAGATTTATTTTATAAAGGAGCATTTTATACTCTTTAATTACATCATTTATTTCAATCTGTTTGTACTGAAATTGCGGTAAGTATTTAGTATTTTGTCAGCTGCTAATTCTCAGAGCATTGAATTTTATATCCTTGTGACTTCTAAAGTTAACAATTTGTGTGGGGGCAAAAACCATCTTAAACATTCACCTTGAAATGCTTTGTAGCTGCTCTTCCTTTGGATAATCTCACTGTTCCACCGTTAGGTGGGGAGGCCTTTCCAGCTGACTTGCACGTCCTTTCAACATAACTCTAGTAGACTCTGGCAGATCCATGCTTTTAGGTGCAACAGGGTCCCTCAGTACAGTCTGAGTAATTTCTGCTCCAGCGCTGGCCTCTGCCTTGCTTCCTCTTAGGCAAGAAGTAGCATTAAAAGATTGCAATTGGGGCCTTAGGAAAACTCATTATTATTTGGTTGTCTTAGATTTTAAATTGTTTAAATTGAAGATGCAACATGATTTTTTTTCAGATTTTAATTTTTTTTATATTTATTGGTACATTTTGCAGTTCATAATGGTCACATTCCTCTTGGGGAGTTGGTACACGTACATAACACATTTCCATTCTTTTATTCATCCCTTTCCCTTCTCCTCCTATTGCTTGGCTTCTTTTCATTTTGCAAAAGATCTCTCTCCCCGTTTCCTCCTATTATCTGTCTTTTACTTTGTACTTTATCTATATTTTGGGTTTGTCATATAGAAGAAATCATCTCATATTCAATATTATGTGTCTGATTTATTTTGCTTAGTATTATAATCCTCAAATGCAAACATTTTACTGCAGAGGATTCAAGCATATACTTTTTTATGACAAAGTACTGTTCCACAGTGCATAAATGTCACCTTTTCTTTATTGATTCATCTCTTGGTGGGTATATAAACTTCTCCTAAGATGTATCTTTCACGAGGTGTGCTACCATGAACATGGGTATGCATGTACCACTATAACATGACGACTTTAGCTATTTGGGGAAGATATGTAGGAGGGGAAGGGTTGGGTAAAATGGAATTTCTGTTTTTAATTTTCTGAAAAAATGTCACACTGATCTCCATTGGGGTCGCACTAGGTCCTTTTCTACCAATAATTTAGAAATGTGACATTTTCCAACAGTGTTTCCAGCATTTGTTATGATTTGATTTCTTGATGATAGACCTTCTTCCTGGACTACAGTGGAATTTCTGTAGTCTTTCAACTTGCATTCCTCCAGTGATCACTGATGTTGAACATTTTTTCACATATACACTGGCCATATATACTTCTCCAAAGAAGTGTCTGTTCATTTCAATTGTCCATTGTTTCCACTGGGTCTTTTATTGTGGAGGGTACAGATGTTTATGAGTTCTTTGTGTACTCTAGATGATAATCTTCCATCCAAGGAATGGGCTGCAAAAAACAATTATTTTGCATTCTGTATGTTGTCCCTTCACTCTCTTGGCTATTTCCTTTTCTGTGCAGAAGTTTTTAAATTTGATATGCTCCCACTTGTTGATTTCTGGTGTTATTTCTTGTGCAAGTGGGGTTCTTTTCAGAAAATTCTTACCTATAACTAAATCTTCAAGAGTTTTGCCTAATTTACATTCCAACAGCTTGTTTTTGTGTTAATATATACAGTTCTTTGATCCACCTGATTTTAGTTTATTAGATGATGAGAAGTGTGAACCTACATTCAGGCTTCAGCATGTAAATATCTGGTTTTCACAGGACCGTGAGTCTGTCTGTATGTTTATTTTGTTTTTCTGAGACATGATCTCACTATGTAGTACACATTAGCTTTGAACTCACTTTTGTAGCCATGGCTGGCTTCAAATTCACATTGATCCTCCTGCCTCAGCCTCCTGAGTGGTGGGATTACAGGTACCACTATTCCTGACAAGGCTATATGTTCAAGAGTCTATTTTTGCTCCAACATAAGTTTTTGACACCTTCATCAAAGATCAGATGACTTGTTTGTGCCTTGTGTTATTTCTGCCTCCTCTAGTTAGTTCCGTTGATCCACATGTCTGTTTTTGAAAGCATCATGCAGTGTTTAGTCACTGTAGCTTTGCAATATTACTTGAAGTCTGGGATTGTGATGCCTCCTACTTTGCTGTTGTGTCCCAGGATTGCTTTTGTTATTCTGAGGCTCTTCTTGTTTCATGTAAATTTTAGGACTCTTTCTTCTAGGTTTGTGAGGAATGCTACTGATATTTTTATTGGCATTCCATTTTATCTGCATATTAGTTTGGAGGTATGGCTATTTTGACAATGTTGGCTCTGCCTTCCAGGAATATGAGTTATCTTTATGCTTTACAGTATTATCTTCAATCTTTTCTTTTTCCCCAGAATATTGTAGTTTCTATTCCAGAGGTCTTTCACTTCCTTCATTAGGTTAATTCCGAATTATTTACTTTTCCTGATGCTATTGTGAAGTCTTGTTTTCCTCCTTTGCTTCTCTATGAGTTTATTATTGGTGTACAGGACTGCTATTGGATATTTATTCTGCTACATACTGAATTTAGTTTTTAATTTTAGGAGTCTTTTGGATATTTTATTTTCAGTCTTCTATGTAGAAGATTGTGGAATCATGGCATCTGCCATCATGTCTGTAACCTGTAACTATATAATCTGCAAATAATTACAATTTCTTCCTCTTTGTATGCATCTTTTTTATTTCATTCTCTTGCCTGGTTGCCCTGACTAATGTTTCAAGTACAACATTGAACAGGGGTGGAGTTAGTGACTTTCTGGTCTTGTTACTAATTTTAGAAGGAAAGCGTTTACCTTTTTCTTTTAGTTGTTGGCTGATGGTTTGTCCTAAATGACTTTTTACATATATAGAAAATATAATTCTATATCTATTTTCTCCTGAATTTTTATCATGAAGGGATGTTGGATGTTTTTCAAAGCCATTTTTGCATCTATTGAGTTGTTCATGTGATTTTTGTCCTGTCTTCTGTTTAATTTATAAATTACATTTATTAAGTTTTACATGTTAAACCATCTATGCAACCCTGGGGTGAAATCTACTTTGTCACAATTATAATTATTTCAATATTTTGTTGCATTCTCTTAAAGTATTTCTTGTTCATTCTTCTTGAGGATTTCTGCATCTATGCTCATTAAATTAATTGACCCGTAGTTCTGTTTTTGGTTGGATCGTGGTCTGCTTTTGGAATCAGGGTAAATGCTAGGTTCCAAGAATGACTTTGTAAGTACCCTTTCCAAAGAGCACTTTGAATTTCATTAAAACACTTGAAGAGTATTAGTATTCTTATAGAATTCAGCAGTGAATTAATTAGGATTGAACTTTTTTATTTGATAGGTGTTTTTTATTATTGCTTCAATTTTCTTGCCTCTCATTAGAGTATTCAAGGTTTTTATGTATTCTTGTCTATTTTGTATATATACTTTTATGGATTTTCCAGTTTTTTGAAGTAGAGATTCTCAAAGTATTTACTAATATTCTTCTTGATTTTTGTCAGTGTCTGTTGTAATTTTGCTTCCTTCATTTCTAATTCCATTGATTTTGTTTTCTCTTTCCTTTTTTATAGTATTGATTAGAATTTTATCTAGTTTGTTTTTTCAAAGAATAAGACTTTCCATTTACTGAGTCTTCATGTATTTTTAAGTCTCAATTTCATTAATTTTTTACACTAATCTTTATAACTTCTGTGTACGAGCTTTGGATTTGAATTTTTCTTATTTTTTTAGTATTTGAACTATATCTTCAGGGTATCTATTTGGGTTTTCTCTGTTTTTCTGGTGTGAGTATTCATAGCTATGAGCTTAATGTTTAGGTCTGATTTTATTAAATCCCATACTTTTTAGAATGATGTATGGAAATTATCATTTGATTCTAATAATTGTTTTTTCTTCCATGATTTCTTCTGTGACCCATTGATTATTCAATAAAATATTGTTTAATTTCCATGTGTTTAAAAAATTGTTTTGTGTTGTCATTGAATTCTAGCATTTTGCACTATGATCTGATAATATGCACAGTAGGATTCTGATTCATTTGCATTTGCTTAATCATGTTTTATGCAGCAGCATGACGTTTATTTGGAGAAAGTTACACAAGGTGCTAAGAAGAATGTGTATTCATTGTTGGGTGGAACACTGTAGGTATCTATGAAATCTATTTGTTTGAATGTATGTTTCAACTTTTCCTTTTTTTGTTGGCTTTTATTTAGTTGACTATTTGTGACAGTGAGCTACTGAGGCCAGTTGATCTTTAATGTCTAGTGTTGTTTTTTGTGTAGCTGTGTAAGCCACTGTTCAGTGCAGATGTGTTTACTTGTTATCTCTCCCAGTTGAATTGTTCCATCAACCATTATGTCTTGACAGTCCTTGCCTCTTCCAATCAGTTTAGGCTACAAGTCCACTTTGTTTGAAAAGAGGATTGATACTTCTGCTATTTTTGCATTCCTGTTGCATGGGGTAATGTTTTCTACCCTTTGACATTTTAGTCTGTGAATTTCTTTTAAAGTAAATATGTTTCTTTTGTATAGCATATCTTGGGGTTTTGTTTCTTGATTCATTCTTTGAAAATGTGTGTTTTGCTTGGAGAATTGAGACAATTCATACTGACAAAGGTATTGACTTGTCTCTTTGCATTATTTTTTCTTTCATTGATTTCTTTTTCCACCTTCTTAATTTCTCAACTTTCATGTTGTATTCACTCTATTAGATCTTTTTTGGCTACTGTTGGCTTCATTATCTCTTTCCAGTATATCCACGAGATGTTTTTTGAGGGCTTATTTGGTGGTCACGAATTTCTTAAGGTGATCTTTGTCATGGAAATACCTCACTTCTCCAGCAATTTTGTAAGATAGATTTGCAGGATATATTATGGTGGGTCAGAAGTTGTTTTCTGGTAAGGCTTGGAGCACCTCATTCTATGCTCCCTTGACCTTTAGTGTTTATGTTGAGAATTCTGCTCTAATTCTAATTGGTTTGCCTTTATCAATGATTCATAGCTTTTCTCTAACAGCTTCTAAAATTCTTTCCTTGTGCTGGGTTTCTGCCATTTTGTCTATGATATTTCATGGAGCAGTTCTTTTCTGATTGTGGTTTCTTGGGGTACTGTATGCCTCACTTATCTGTAAATTAAATCCTTTTCCCATAAAAGAAATTTTTTCTGCTATCATTTCTGTAAACAGGTAATTTATGGCATTTGTGCTATCTTCTGGATTTTTCACAATTCTTCTAAATCTTGGATTATTCCTATTTTTGTCATCTAGCAGCAGTTGGAAACATTTTTAATGTTCTCTTGTTATTTTCAAGGTATCTCTGAGTAATTGGTTCAATATCAGTGATTTTTTTTTTTCTTTGGTACTGGGAGTGGAACTCAGGACCTTGAACTTGCCAGGAAGGCACTATTCTGTTGAGCTATATTCTCAGGCATTCTGTTTTCTAGTTGTGATACTTTGTCCTCACATTGGTCACTTTTGCTGCCAGTACCTACAATAGAATTTTAAGTCCCCTGGATGTCATTTTGGAATATTTTCATAGACACAAATTATGTTTTTAAACTCATCAGTTTCATTTTGTGTTATTTTATTCAGCTCATCTAGCCTTCTATTCTCTCTTTTGTAATTTCACTTATCGTTTTGTTTATCAAGTCTGATAACTGTTTCATTTTATCTTCTTTGAGCTCACTGAGCATGTTATTGATCTGTTTTGTCAATCCTTTCTTACAGCAATCAAATAATTCAACTATGTGATTTTTCACTTCCTCCTCTTTATTGCCTCGGGGATCAGTTTATGAAGAGTGGAAAGTTTTCAGAGGCATTTTGTTACCTTGTCTCCTTACATTTCTGTTGTGATTTTTTGTGGTGCTAGGTTTGTGGATACTTACAGTGGGAAGACTGTTGCTAGTATGGATAGCTCTTTAACTGGTATCTGCTTCTCAGTGATGCATTCTGGGCATGCATCAGTATAGGCATTTATCTGTCCCAAGATCCACTCAACTCTGTTAATGTAGAAGGGTAAGATGCCATGTTACTTTCCCAATACCCAGTTCTCTGCGAACAGAGCAAATGTTTCTAATTATGCAAAAGCAGTGAAGATATTGGAATACAGGAAAAAAACTATCAATATCAACTATGTCTCCTTGGCAATAGCAATTAAATCAGCAAAACTAATAGTGTCAAACACAAACTCATATTAACATGGCATAGAACTGATGAGCCAGCCTTAAAAGAGGAAAGAAATATATAATTTATACTATAAGCATTAAGGCTTGTGAACTGCATTTTCAACTGCAGTCACATATGAAAGACACACATACTTGGTTTAACCACACACACCTATCTTCTCACCAAGGAAGGTGGAGCTGTGTGTTCTTCTCAGGCTGTGTTTCAGTATCTCTGAGGTTTTATTGATAGCCTGCACCCTCTCTGCAGTTGTCTTCTGTAGGTGTCTTTCTTCGAGTCGCTGTAGGAAAGAAACACTGGAAACCTCAAAGTGGAGTCAAAATGTTTGTAGTTTTTCTGTAGCTCAGTTTTTAGTAAACCATTCTCTTCTCCAAATGACACTTGAGGAAACACTCTTTGGAAATATGCTGGGTCTGTGCTGGATTTCTTCTCCAGTGTTAACCTGATGTGTGGAACAGGTTATTTTTGGAGTGCAAACCTGCAGTATTTTTGCAGTTTAAACTAAACATGGGCTTTTGTGGGAACTGCCACTGCTTATCTAGTCCACTGTTTCTCCCTGGACTGCCGGACCTGAGAGCTTACCTCGCACCTGCAGGGACAGGTTTGCCTCTCCAGTAGCTGGGGTGAATTTCCAGACTGTTTTGCATTTTTCTGTGCAGTGTGTTCCATTTCTCTGTAGGTCCTAAATTTCCTGTCAGTTATATCCCAATTCCCAGAATTTACTTGTATTGTTGGTGTTTTTTTTCTCGTTGCCAAGTTCTTATTTTCTGTATGTCTGGGTTCTGGGTCCCAGAGAGCCTGTATTTTGCTGCTGTTTGCTATTCTCCTTTTTGGTTCTCTTACACTTTATATTTTAAATTTTAAAAACTGCGGGGAAGGTATGATCCATTTTTTTCTAGCTTTGCAGTATTTTCTAATTACCAATCTAGGGCCAGAAGGCTACTGAATGCATTGTTTTTCTTTCATCTTTTTTCATTTTTTGGAAGGAATAAGGGAATACAAAGTAAACATACAAATTAGAGAAGCCAAAGCATGAGGCCAACTCCAGCTATTTGGGAAATGGTGTTTAGTCCTAGAGTTAAGCTCCAGCTCAAATCACACATGGGTAGAAATAACACACACACAGAACAAAACATAATAAAAAAAAAAAACCAACTTGCTATCTACTCCTCTAAGTTTTCCTACCTGCCAAGGAATTGTGTGAGATTCTTTTATTTCGTAAGTGTAAAATAATTTTTGATGAGATAGATTAGTCTTATTTTTCTAACAGGAACTCAAAGTACACTGTAAAATTTCTGAAAGCCACAAGAGCTCTGATCTTGACTGGCTTAATAAAGTCCAATAAGGATTTATTTATTTAGGGTGGAGAAGTCTATCATTCTCAGAAAAGAAAAACACTGAACACAGTTTAAATGTGGAAGGCACAGAACAATACCATATTGATAGAAATTTCCTCCTCACACTATGATAATGTAATAGTGGTGTCCAGTTGCTGGTCTGAGAGATAAAGATGATAATGAACATTATTACATTAGAAGTTCGTAGTCATAAATTTGTACAATGAAATCCCTAAACTATGTTGATGTAGAGGAAATAAACAAGATAAAAATTATGCAGCAAGAGTTGATAAATACTTGTAGTCCAGATTAAATTATTGAACAATATTACCTTAATAATATTGGTATGTAATAAGTGCATCTCTTTTGTCACAATGTGGAATAAGATACAGACTTAACATACTAATTTTATAGCACTGGTTTTTATTTTTTCATAAAAATAAAATGAGCTTTTTAAATTTCCTATAGAGTTTTTGAGGTGTAATATAGTTGTTTTGTCCCCATAAAATATTTGACATTATACTACAATGATATTTAGAATTCAGTACTAATATTTTATGGAAGTATGTATTTCTGTGATTGTCACTTAAAACTGAAATTCACATAGGATCTTTCTGTCCACTCAGTCTGCTGGATAGTGGCAAACACTTGCCATTTCAGTACAGTACACCGAAGCTGCCAACTGCCAGCACCTGCAGTTATTTGCCTAAGTTTCTTTTTGCTACCTAAGTCTGTTCTGCAACTCCTGTGGAAGATGCAAAACCAGGGAATTGATACCTCAGACAGCTTCTGAGCCAAGTTTTGGAAGTGACACCCAGAAACCTGGAGGAAAAATCTGTGTCTTGCATGGAGGTGGGATGGGACTGCTTCTCCAATGCATATGAAAGGAAAAGCATTGAACTGAAGGGCCTTGGTTCTTGAGTCTTTGAATATGGTAGAATTTTCCCTGCTGTATTATAGAATTGCTTGGGAACTGTCGGCCCTTCCTTTTCTCTCTGTTTTTCCCCCTCCGGAAGGGAAATGTCTCCGGATCTTTCTCACATTGTGGTATTGAGAAGTGCATCACTCGTTTGGATTCACAGGCTCAAAGCTGGGGAGAAAAATTTTATCCGGATGAATCATATCTAACATCTACTCATACAGTGCTTAGATGATATTTAGGGAAGACTTTAGACTTTAGAGCTGATGTTGGAATACATTAATACCTTTGAGACTTAGGGAGTGAAATTAATGTATTTTGTATACAAGAAAGACGTGAATATTTTGGTGGCAAAGACCTCACATAGAATGAGTCTGTCCTCCAAATATTCACATGAGGAAACAGTACTATGGAACTTGATGGCTTTTGAAGACTTTGGAAGTAAATTATGAGAAAACGAAGCTATGAGGTTGAGGGCTTCCAGATGTGAAAAGTGAGTATGAGAGAAGAGGAATATAGGACAATAGCTTCTCTGCTATTGTATGTGAAGAGCAAGACCATAGCTATCTACAAACCATGAAGAAGACAGTCAGAAAGAAATCAGCTGGACCTTGACCTTGGAGTCTCTATAGCCCAGGACTGAGAAGAATACACCTGTTATTTGTGTTACAGTCTGTGATGCTCTGTTATGGGAGTGCAAGCAGACTAATACAATTTTATGTATTTCAATTCACTGAACAAGGAAATCAAGTTTATTTTTAAATACAGACTACAATTATAACAGAAATATATATCAGCTATTTTATATTTAGAAATGATAAGTGCATAGTCATCATAGTTTACCTATAAGAAATAGAAAAATATGTCAACAAATTGACTTTTAAGGAAATTTTGTTTCTAAAACTAAAATATACTTGTCAATATTGAAAATCTTAACATGTGCTCCATAAAATAGAATAAACAAGTCAGAGAGATTTGCAAATTCCCTTACTGATCATAATGCCTTTTTTACCCTTGGTGTAGTGTTTTAGAACATAATAAAAGATGTTATTTCCCTCCCTCTGACTCTGAGTAGATAGTCAGGATTATTTTCTTATTATTCCTATGTGCTTCAGAAGGTTGTCAATTTAGGGAAGATATGCATTTATTATTAAAAGAAGTCAGAGTAATTACCATACACTTACATGGAAAGTATTGCATATCAACTGAACTTCTAAGGTGATATTTTAGATTTATAGCTATAGTAATGTCATTTAGCATTTAACATAGGTAAAACATTTAACAGTGTAGTAGGAGATTAGGATGCAGCCAGCCAGCTGGACAAGTGGGTGTGATCTGTCAAACACAGAGATATGGGACATGTGAGTCCAATCCCTGCATCTGTCAATCAGACAAAGGTATTCTCAATTCTTCTCAAGCAAAATCAAGACGGTTTTTGAGAGGACAGCCTGGATCTGACTTGAGAGAGTGTGTGTGTGGGGGGGGGGAGTAGAAGAGATAGTGGTCCTTAACCTTGTAGTCATTGTCCTTTCTCAGAAGCCTGCTCTGCATCCTTCAGAGCATAATTTTTTTCTATCTTTAGTAAATGTAAAACCTCACTAACTTTTGCCTCTCTAGACAAATTATTTTTTTGGCACAACAAGAGCCTGGAAAGAATCTCTGGAAATAGAACACTGCACCTCAGGATCCTGGTAACAACAGTACTGTCAAACAATTAGAGAAAAGCTTTAGATCTCTTGAAAGCATAGGAGACAGTGTTAATGATCACAAATACAGTAGACTTATTAGCCAACGTACAAGTGCTTCTCATATATTAAATATCAAAGTGCTTATTTAAACCTACGTAGATGTAAACCAGATTTTAAATTGTCCAAGCAGTTTTCCCCCATTTGAATTGTACTGATAATAAATGGTAGAAATACTAAGATAGTCATTGATCATCTTGCGTATTTAAGGTCCACATGTGATATATATTGTGTAAAAGAGAGTATTTATTTGTTGGAATGCATGAATGAAACTTAATGGTGTCTTAAATTTTGCACATTTACACAGCATGTTTAATCTTTAGACTTACATATACCTCTAGTATCAGCCATATAGAGTGTCAAATATATTTTACTAAACTAAAATAACTGTCTTTATTTAACTATTGTTGTATACTGTTCATTAATAAGACTTTATTAAAAATAAGCATTTAGAAGAAATCCTAACTCTGTTAAGACTCAGTTTCCCACATAATCTAAAGACTAATAGCAGAAAAGAAGTTATACTGATAAAATACCAACCTTTTTTAAAGACCAGCTTCTGTGAATTTTTACTACAAATAGATAAATATTTTAAGAAAAATCTCATTGTTTTAAAAGTAGAGTTTGGCTTCCTAAAATGGTACAAAACTTTGTGTCTTTTAGAAATAATTTCTAAAATTATAACCAGCTTTGTTTTGTTTCATGTTTCTCCCCTCATTAAATGTCCACAATTTACACGAGCTTTCTGATCACGTACTCTTTGGTTTAAACTCTAGTAGGAAAAAATCTTACCATGAAAGATTCTTTCTCATTGAAATAGTTTCCCTTGTTTATGAAAAATCTACCTACAAACATATTTCCATACATCTCACTCTTTCCTATTGACTAGTTTCTTTCTTCCTTTTTGATAAGATAGGATATATGCTTCTTCAACAGAAACATAGCTTAGCTCTTCCTTATTATAGAATTATACATTAAAATATTTTAAATGTTTTCTATTTTTATTTGTACATGGTTGCACTAGTGATTATTTTCATAATGGGCAGTTGGTCCGCGTGCATAATACATGTTAATTCATTTTTCATCCCCTCCCCATCTACCTGTCTCCTCCCCTTTTGCAAAAGATCTTTTTTGCTGTTTCTTACCATCCCTCATTTATTTTTCTCTTTAACTTATTTATATTTTGTGTTTGTCAGAGGAGAGAAACCATGTGATGTGTGACCTTGCCTGTCTAATTTATTTTACTTAGTATTATGGTCTTCAGGTGCATTCATTGTCCTACAAATGACTCAAGTTTATCCTTCTCTATGGCAGAGTAGCACTACATAGTGTGTAAATACCATGCTTTCTTCATCCATTTGTTTTGGTGACTTTTCTCTCATTGCTGAGACAAAATAACCAATGCCCAGCATTAAGGAAGGAAAGGTTTATTTAGCTCACAGTTTGTGGAGGTTTCAGTCCAGACCTGGCTGGCTCCCAGGCAGAGTGGCTCATGGCAGAGGGCGATAGTTCATGGTAGTGGAAAACAGCAAAGGAAACATGAGCAAAAAGGAGGAGCAGCAGAGAACAAGCCTCTTTCCCTCCCTTACATTGTATGCAAAGTATCCATCCCAGGGCAGGTGTATCACTCACACCCGTAATTCCACTATTGGTCCATAAATCAATCATAAACTCTAGAAGGCCCACGCATGACTGTGAGACTTTTGGGGGACATTCAGACACAAACTATAATACCATTCTTGTTGAACATATAGGCTGCTTTCAAGATTCAGTTATTTTGAGGTGTGTTGCTATAATCAGTGGTATGTATGGACCACTGTAAGATGATGTCTTTAACTCACATAGGAAGATACCTAGAAGAATAGCTGAATCAAATTGAATGTCTAGTTTTATTTTTTAGAGGAAGCTCCATACTGATCTCCATAATTGTTGTACTAGTTTACATTCCTAACAGTGACATAGAAAGGTCCTTTTTCCCTGCAGGCTCTCCAGCACTTGGTATTACTTCATTTCTGAAGATAGTCATTTTTTCTGGAGTAGCATGGAACATCAGTGTTGTTTCAGTTTGCATCTCTGTAATGGCTGGGCCTATATTTCTCATCGTGTACTATTCGAAAATCAGAAAGGATCAACAATCCAAATATTAAAACAGGAACACTGAAATCTTCTGGAAGAGAAAATAAGTACCATTCTTAAAGATAGGCATAGGTAAGTATTTTCTGAATAGAATTTTAGCTCTTAGTATTCTTAAAGTTAGTGAAGCCCCAAGAAGAAAGCATCCTTAAATACCGTTTATTATATATCAGTAAAAAACGAAAGTATATTTAATAGAAAGACCCAAAACACTTGTCTATTACAGATTACTGTTCCAGTTGACAGAAAAGCCTTTAAGAAATTGAGTCCTATCAACAATATTGAGCAAAACTTAATTCTAATTTCAGCAGTGTAAGCATCCCTAAAATCCCTAAAGTAACTACTGAGCCTTCTCCAGTTTTACATCTTTTAGATCATAGTTTTCTCTTTTATTTTTGTTTCTGTGCACAGGCTTTTTATCTGATTTGATTTCTCTGCTCTCTTTACTAAAAAAACCAGTTGTTCAACTCTAAAAATCTTAAACAAGTTGTTCAAAGTTGATCATCTTTTAATTCCACTTTCTGGGAGGCTTATGAAGAAGCTTCTTTTTTTCTATGTATGTCAATTTAAAAGGATGTCCAGGGATAACTGGACTGACACATCTTTTGAATGGTACCTTCTTCTAACTGATTTGTCAGTATTCATGAAAAATATTTATGAGAAATGATGTATGTATTGTCAACACATTAACAACTCTCAACTATTATTGTTTGAAAATATGCATTAATAAATCTTACTTGAAAAATCTTCTAATGTAGATCCAACTGATTTTTGTGTCCTTCAATTTTGCATTCAAATTAGTTATACGAATGGCTTGAAAAACAAAACAGAAAAGCACACAAACAATAATAATTTTTTTTCACCATTCCTATGCAAATGATGTCAAATATAAAGGTGAATGCTGTTGATAAGATGTGGCAGCTCTCAATTAAGGACATAGGGATATATTTCTTGTAAGGAGATTTAACTGCAAACTCCTCCTGTGAAAAAGATCCATTACTACCCTGAGGCCTATGGAATTCAGCCTTATAGATAGTATAAAATGCCATTTCTTGGCAGATCCATTGGTGAATTTAAAGATTCTGCTTTCTAGATTGCAGCTGATGTCAACAAAAGAACTGCAAAATTGTCTTTCATGTGAGAAATGTGACAAATAAATGTCTAGATAATCCAAAAGCCTCTAGACTTAGACTTACTTTCTGTATTTACCAGTGTCATTTATTGCCTTTGAAATAAGCAAACTTGAAACAATTTTAAATTAAAGGCCCTGAACCAGAAATGTGGCTATTTTATGAAACCCAGTGTTAGTGTGTGATCACCACAAGATACTGAGAAAATAAACTCCACAGCTGACCTTACCCTTACCATATATTACAGCTGGTGGAGCCCAGAACGTAGGTCAGAAAGAGCTCCTGCTCCTCAGATGGAGATAAGCAAAACCGGCTAGGGACTTTGGAATAGAACAGCGAAAACTGTACCGTTTTCAAATCCCTAAACTCAGAGATTAGCGTTTGAAGAGATAGACACCTTTTTCTTTAAAACTGACTCAGGCACACACAAATGGGATTATTGTCCGTTAGATAATGATTCAAAATATAAGCCCTACTTTCACTCTTTATTCCACAACTATTTGCTTTGAAAGTTTACTCCCATGCACGCGTTAGCTTATTACTAGAAAATTTTCACTCAGTGCTTAAAAGTTGTCTGTAAAGACTTTCTTTGAAAACATAGAATATACTATAATATACAAGATAACCATTGATAAAAGAAAAAGACCACACAATTTACAAATTTTAGAAAATCTTCAAACATGTAAATGTTTGATGGCTATGAAGATGTTGTCACTTTCTACCTTGATTTTTGTCTCTTGAAGAGTAAGTCATTTGATAAAAGTTAACTGAGCACGGATTATATTCCAATAATCTGTGAAACGACTGCAAGAGAAAACCGCAATTACTGAGTAAGAAATTCACAGTCATCGCCACTTACACTTTTCCTCTCTAGGCAGGCCGGGTAGGTGAGCAAAGATATTTTATAAAGGAAAGCGCAGTAAAAGGAATAACACCTGGTTTCAGTGGGTAGAAGAGAGGGGAAGGGCCTATTTCAGTAAATGGACAATTTGAATAAACATTGTGGAGAAACATTCAGAAAAACAACATTGGAAGAAGGGGAGGCATTTAGTCAAGGGTAGCAAGATTTGGAACAAATCAGCCAGACATAAATAACTGTAGCAAACATCATAACTTAAGGGCCTGGTAGGAACTGCGAGTGAACAGGGAGAGCAGCTGTTTGCCTGGAGCAATGTGAGCAAGAGCAAAGATTCTAGTGGAGGAGAGCAGAAGCAACACCGGAGACCAACCAGGCCTTTCACTCTGTGAGAAAGAGAGAGCCAGAACCCATAATTCCAGCTAACAGCCGAAGGAAACAGCACAGAGATTGAGGACAGAACCCACGAGAACAGTCATCGCAATCCTGGCATTGAGTGATGCATAAAGGTTCCACGCTCACTTAAAAGAAAATGTGAAAATTGCACAGACTAGTTTCATAGAAAAAACAGCAGAGAAGTTGCTGGGGTTAGAGAAGTAGATATAAAGCTTATAAAAATCTCAGACCCAAGAGAATTATATGGGAAGTCTAGCATAGGTCAGATAATCCTAACACAACACATGTTGTCCCAAAATACAGATTTAACAAAGAAAATCCCCAAATTGGATGTATGAAACAAGAATAGTTAGTTCTAAAAATGCACAAAAGTTGCACTAAATAGCAGTGCTACAGGTAGACCTGAATTATGCATGTTAAGTCAGGAATCTTGAGTAAAGTACTCACAAACAGAATTTAATAGCTGACTTATAAAAGCAGACATCATGACTAAAGTGGGATTTATCCCCTGAATACTAAGATTGTTTCAATAGTAGGAAATCTGAAAGTCTAATTCACTCTACTGAGAAGTATAATAAATTATAGAATCATTTGCATGGATGCAGGAAAGGTGTGAAACAAAGTCCAGCTGACTTTCTTGATTAAACAATGGTAAAATGAATTGTAGACACATCCTTCCTATAAAGTACATGAACAGAGGACAATGGTTAAGAATACAATTGCATAAAAGGAATAACAAATTGCTTGTATAGCTAAATATATTTTAAGTAAGAAATCATTATATTGCTAGTATAATTGTAATTTGGAAGTGAATCTGGAGAAATTAGATTGGCAAAAGAATCAGAGAATGATCACGAGAGGCAGTGCATGATAACACGTCACTTTATTCTGCAAGTGACAGAAGCCATGGAATATGTTCACCAGTGGACTGTGAAGATCAACTTTGGACTTTGTAAGGATCCTTCTTTCCACATGTGTACTAGGCAGAAACAAAGTAAGACAAAGTGGTGGATTCAGAGGCTGGTGCATTAATGCTGACCTGAAAAACAGCTGAGGCCATGGGGCGCGTGTAGAATTCCAACCTGAATAGCAACTGTTGGTAGTATTGTTATTTAAAAATTAGTATTAAAATTTTTATAATCTTAGAATGTTAGGGTCAGTATTATTGGTTCCAAAAATATGTCGTAATGACAGAGATTATTAGAAAGTCAAGCAATAGCAGTTTGCTTCCTAACTTACATTTCACATATTTCACTGGGGTGTGGAAGGTCCTTTTTGTTAATATTTTCTTATTTTGAAAATATTTAAAATGTTTTGCTTAATATCTTGTATGTATGAGTGTAGATAAACATATGAAAGAAACTCTTCCAGATAACAGGAAAAAAACCCCACAAAGCTTATTCCACTTACATATGCAAAAATCAAATTTAACAACACAAGAGCAAAATTACCCAGGGCGAAGATTGTGTAACATGATTTTTCTCTGTAGCGTTCCCACAATGTTATTTTCTACATTCTGCACTTAATCATATGAAAGAAAGAAATCACATAAGCAGCCGCATGTATTTACATTTTCACAATGTCCCTACTTGGATTAGCATGTTGTTCTCGCTCTCCACTGGATAAATTTTCTTACCTTCTTTTCATGATGAACAATGTACATAATTAAGTGTTTTCTCTTCCTCTCAGTGGTTTCTGGCATCATCAAAGCCTTAGAGAATGTTATGAGAGGAAAATACTAGAAATTATCCTATGAATCTTGAAATATTAAGTATAGTAGAATTTTAAAGTGGAAAACTATGGAATTTATGGAGTGAGGCAGTTGTATCGTCTCTCAAAAATGTAAAGCATTTAGAAAAGCAGACATTAGTTGAATTCCAAATTTTTAGTTCTAGTTCAGCCTAACTGGCTCAAAAAGAGGGAAGTTTTGTCTTAAATTAAAATGCATGGCATGATACCCTTTTCTAGTTTATAGTACTGATGTTGAATATATTTTACCACCCAGGCAACTGTAGCTCTAAAAATTTAACTGCTTATTTTAAATCCACTAATTTGAATGGTTAGGGTTTGTTGCTACTTGTCTTGGTTACTTTTCTCTCGTTGCTGTGACAAAATACCCAACACCCAAAATGAAGGAAGGAAAGGTTTATTTAGCTTACAGTTTGTGGAAGTTTCAGTCCATACTTGGCTGCTTCAGAGGCAGAGTGGCACATGGCAGAGGGCTAACGTTCATGGCAGCAACACACAGCAAAAACAACCAGCAGAAAGGAACAATGGCTGCAAGCAGCCTCTGTCCTTCCCTTACATTGTAAACAGGCTCCCCCACCCAGGGGGCGTGTAGCACTCACACAATCTCCATGCCCTCCTCTTCCACAGGCTCAGGTTGTATACAAAGTAAGCACCCTGGCTTTCTGCTGAATCACTCAACCAAACCTCTAGACTCCCCAAGTTGACACAATGTATCAACCGTAACACTACTGAATTCTCTTTTAGGGAGAAAAGGTCATCTGGTCGCCATTGCATTTCCACTGATGATGACTTTTGGCTCTGCAGTCACATAGCTTATTGGGCTGAGCGTGAAATCAAGACTGCAGGGTATCTGGATTCCTACCTGGGAATCCTCCTACTTCTGTCTCACTCAGCCCTCAATTTAGGCAGGGCTTTGTTCTTTTAGTGCGATTTTAAAATTTGACCATAATCAGGAAACCAGGCTACATGAAACCACACCAAAGGTGCTGCTTTCCTAATTCAGAGCTGGGAGCTAGCAGAGGTTTACTTTTGGCACATCGTCAGGATACAAAAGATGCACTTTGAGATTCATCCCATTGCTGTTGTGCTCAGTATTATTTTAATGGAGAAATATTTTATAACTGGTGAATTCAAGTAAAAACTGAACCAGTATTTGGTCAACTTTAAGATGAAATTGTATAAGATTAGAAGTTTTTAAGGAATATGAGAGTGCAGTTACCCTGTAATATTTTTTCATTAAATATTTGAAGGATATTAATATAGGATCTTATTGGCTTTTGAAATTTTCATGCAAAATGATATTATGAATTTTAATCTTTAATATAGGGCAATTGCGGTCAGAATAATCATGTGAGTTACTATAATCCAGTGTTAACAGGGCTCTGAATCGAATTTGTGGCTTCACGTTAGCATTGTTATCATAAGTGTCTCCTCAAATTCTTGAAAACTCGATGAACTAGGTTATATTCAAGAATACATTCTAAAAATTCCAAGTGAAGAAATTAGAAGATACAGTATACTTAAAGGAAACAGTGAATAATAAGAGAAGACTGTTATTCTGCTTATTTTCAAAACTACCCCTCTAAAATGTGAGAGTTTACTTGTATAGATTAAAAACTGGAATTCTTAGATTTTCCATTCAGTTATTCAAATGGAGTTAAGAATTTGCATATCATCTCTATTCTACGAATCTCAACATCATTTTACTACAGCAAAAATTGAGACACTATCGATGTAAAAGAAAACATTAATATTTCCAATACCCTCTAGAAATTCTGTCAATATTAAACTAATATGATTGATTCCTGATTTTACACAAGAAGCTGAAAATTCATTTAGATGGCCTCAAAGAAAGAAGTCTGATTTACTTAGACACTGGGAAATCATTTTCAAAATCATAAAGATATGTTTTAAGCAATCAACATTTGCTAGTTGACTTCCAGCTATGATGCAAAAAATAAACAACCAAAACTCCTGGCTTTCTATAGTACTTACCAGTTAAGGTGCTATTCTGTGGGTTCTACTTCTTAAACTATCAGACCAACTTTTGAAATTAGTGCGAGTACACATCATAGAGAGTAAACACTGTGCAAATCACTAACATTGCATATTCTTGTTTTTGTCATTCCAAACCAACTTGTTTGTTTTTTCTTCTTCTCTTTTTATGCCATCGCATAACTTAGTACTAGCCTTTACACTGTGGTGATAGTCAGTAACTTTAATATTTTTTAATCCAATAAAGGAAGTGGTTCTTTCACACATGAAATCCTAATGTATGAAGCTATTTCCCTAGTGATCATAATGGTATAGAAAGGCTTAATATACAACGCAAACTTTTAGACTCCACTTTCTTAAGGAAACCTTTAGAGATTTATGTGACCCAGATGAAGCTCCCCCTCAAAGACACCTTTACACAGCAGTGTTTGCACTTTAACATTGCACTCGTTCTAAGGTACAGACAATGTGTCTGGCTCTCTCTTCAACTTGGTGAGATTCCAGAAGGCCTGAGCCACTGTCACTTTCACCATTACATCTCCTATAATACCTGTCAGGGCAATCTCTATAGATGCTCAGTGAAAAACTAGAGGAGAGTTTGATATGCAGGAACAACCCAGATTTCAATGGTGCAGAGAGGTGTTAATGTGTTTGATCACTTGTTTTGTGCCAGGAACCAGATGAAGTGCTTTCCAATCTTCCCCAGTGAAAGCCATGGAAGATAGATAATATAACTGCGAACATTAAAAAAATGAAGAACAGAGATTTGCACATTGCAATTAGCTATAGTTTACAAGTGATAAAGTCAAGAAATAGTCTAGGTTTATCTGTGTCCAGTGCACCTGCTTCTGTGTGTTCTGAAGTGATGCCTCCCATGCTAATGGCTATTCCATAGATGCAATATATTCTAGGGGGAGCGGGGGTCTTAGAAGTCACAGGATCTTCCTGATAATGTTTTAACACAACCTGAGACTGGGTGCAGGCATTCATTCTGATTTTAAAAAAAATTAATAGTTTCATATCTAGTTCAACAACAGGTAATTTAATGCATGAATTTTCCTCCATGTATTTTTTAAACACCAGTTCCTTCAGTATTGCTAGATCAAGGAATGAGATGTTCTTGGGCACATCTGAGCAATTTAGTGATACCTTGCCTCAAAAAATCTAAAGGGTTGTAGCTCATTGAAAAGGCCCTGGGTGCAATCCTACCCTCTCCAGTATACTCAATGACTACTATTAGCCAATTCAAGAATAGCAAGTTCTTACTTTCATTAAAGGGAAAGAATCATCCAGCAGAGTTAGTGGACCTACTGCCCAAAGACAATAGAAAATCTTCAGAATCAGTGACTCCAAAGCCAACTTGATGAAAGTGGTAATTTAAAATTGTGCGCTTACATTAACAAATATTGACTGACTACCTTCTATAAGCCACACACAGCACTTAGGTGTGGAGCTGTAATGCTGAGAAACATTGACTTGTCTGGGTACTTTACAATCTAGTAATTGGCAGTTATTTAAGAAAGTATTTGCATTGCAGTTGTAACAAAGAAAGCACTAAGAAGAAAAGAACTGTGAAACAGTGGAGGACATCAGGATTTACTTGAGTAAATCTCCCAGAATCATCTCTGCAACTGAAGGATGATTAAAAACTAGGGCCTTATTATTTTGCTGCTGTCTTATCAGATGATTTGTCTCCACAGACTGGAAGCCTTAATATTTCATAACATCATTCCAACTCTAGCAGAGAATGTAATTGGTCCACTTTGTGTCATAAGCCTTTCACTAGGACTCGATGCTAGGGACCAGCGAGGTGCTCAGGATGAACCATCGGGGAAGTACTGCAGTACATTTTGGATCATGACTAATTCAGGTCATCCAAATCTAGTTATATTCTGTTAGCCTTGATGATGTTTTAAATAATTTGAATTAGGTATCAATAATTTAAAAATCAGAAGGTTCCATGTAAACCATAACTGAAGAATGAAGCAATATTGAGATGTCATTTCCACATGGCCACAAGTGACAGAGCTCCAGAAGAGGTGCCCTTCAGAGGAGGTCTCTTTCTTTTGTTACAGTAGTGAGCTCTTCCTTGACATCATTTACCTGGTCCTTGCTAGCATGCAAGTATGTGGCCCCATTTATGTCAATGAGGTGATTCTTTTTTTTTTTTTTTAATGAGGTGATTCTTAAAATTGTCTTAAAATTATTATTTAGCTGTGATAGAGAGAGGAAAACTCCAATACAAATTAACTATGAGTTTCCCTTAAAGACCCACATAAATAAAGAAAAGAAAAAAATGATGCAAGCATACACACTCTAAAATACGTAGTTTTAATCTCTTCTCTGTTACCATTATGTCTGTAGATTACAAAAAACTATTTCCTCTAATGTAGACTGAAAAGGAAAATACGTTGATTTTGAAGAAACAGCCATATGTTATTGATAATTCCTCTGACAAGCAAATGAGTTTCCGGAAAGTGCTGCTGCCCTGGTTCGGGAGAGAGCTCTTCTGTTCGTTAGCTGCTTCACACCAGGAACCCGAGAAGCTTGCTGTACCTATTAATTCATTAGAGGACTGATTGCGTTTTCATCTTCTCCTTTTTGTGCTCTCAGATACCTATTTCCTTCCACAAAGATGTCTTCACTTGTCTATTTCACATTTTGCTTTCATTATAAGCAAAATTCTCCTTTTCAAAACACATTTCAACCGACTCTTTGCCCAGATCAGCAAAGTACAATAATTTTTGTTGTACCATTTCTCTACGTTTTTAACAAGTTCAAAACAGTTGATACAACCATTTTAGGAACAGCATGACTTAGGGCACTTATATTTCCAAATGAAATAGAAATTCTTAAAAATTTACTCTGCTATTCAAAAGACTGGGCATGACAATATTCCTATTATATTCATAATATAAAAATGTAACATAGAATTTTTTAAAAGATAAAGTGGTTTATACTTTGTCTTACTCAAATGAGTGGCACCATATGGTATTGAAGATACAGCACAAACCAACAGCACAATAAAGGGTGATAGAAGGAGACAAGGGGATGGATCTCTGCGAATGGGAGACGGGCCAAGAGAACAGAGTGAGAGGAGAGGGGGAGGGGGAGGGGAAATGGGTAGAGTAAAGCTGTGCCATGTACAGAAACCTAATAACCTCAGGGAAGGTAAACTATATATTATAAGTGTAAGCTAAGATTGATGATGTCAACAGGAGTGAAAATGGGGGATGGGGGTATAGAGGAAGAGGAAGGGAGGTGAGAAGGAAGGGGGTTGATGAAAGAAACAAATTATATTATGTGCATGTACCCATTCCCCAAGAAGATTGCAAACTACATGTACCGCAAAATACACTAATAAAAAAATACAGAATGGTTGCTCTGCTTATTCATGAGGAAGATAAACCACAGTTAGGGGCGGAGAAAGAGAAATAAAGTTACACTGAACTGATATTCTCCTCTAAAAATCTAACTAGGTTCACCATATAAATTGTTTCTCTGAGTGAATGCTTAATCGGAACAGTTTTGAAATTGCAAGAATATTCCATGTAGCACTTTACTGTTTAAACTGATCAACAGAAATATTGATGAGGTCGTTGCACACCCAGTCACATGGTTAACATGGGGAACTGAAGTACTGGGAACTCTGATCAGAACATTTCTTTGATATAGTTTATTGATATAAGATAGATTGAACCTATAAACTCAATTTGACCACTTCTAATCAATAGCAAGGATGAATTTTATATTTAAGATTTGATCATTAGTAGTCTTACTGTGATGAGAAGGAAATAATGCTTAACATCTTATGATCCTGACTTAACTTCTTTTTGGCACGAACCACTGTTTTAGGAAATCTTGCAGTGAATATTAATTTCATCCACTGAAGTGATGTACATGCAATAATAAGCATGAAAGTGGGTTTTTTTGTATTAGCAATTGACTGCTGACTAACAAGTCACACAAAATGAACAATTAAAATCTGCATATACTTAGGAATCAAAGTCTAGGCCTGATTTAGATTGAGTTGATGTTTTACGTTTCACATGAAGCTATCATTGAGGCTGTGGTATCTACTGATTACTCAAATGGGGTAGATCTTCCTCTGATTTCACGCAGTGATTGGCATAATTCTTTTTGTTGGGCTGTTGAGATGAGGCTTAAAGTCCCTATGTGGATGCTGATCTAAGGCCAGTTTCAGTTCTCTGCCTGAGAAGCCTTCCCACCAAGATTTACTACATCTGGTCTACCAAGGCGGGGAGTAGGCTGGCAAGAACAAAGGTGCAGTGTTATGTTACATGACCGTGGGAGGAACACCCCATACATTTGCCATACTCTGATGGCCTTGTGTAAATTAGTTTAGTCTCACCCTTTGTGTAGGAGCATGTACAGGACGACTACGAATAGGCAGGGATTTCGAGATTTCTCTCAGAGTCTGCCTGCCTAACTACTAGGCACACTAAATGGTTAAATGCATTGTAGCCGTTGCAAAATTCAAATTAAAAGATTAAAATATAAAATTTAAATGGAAGTACTTTTTCTGCGTTAAAATTTACACAATAAATGCAACAGTGCACTGAGCTGAATTTACCACTACATGCACTCTTACAATTTGTTTGGGCCATGCTCTGCTTAAATTCCATGCTCTATGGAGATTTACAATGTTGGTAATCATATTTCAAACGCATAATTAATTCAATTATCTGTAAACTTCTTTGTGAGCATGCCCATAATATTCTTGAGAAGAAAATTATATAGGACTTTCCAACTTATGCATAGATTGACACATACTGGAATTAATAACTTTGATCAAAATAGGAAAAGGCTTATTTTGATGGGTGACAACAGCTCAGCTTCCAAATTCCATGATTATTTTCAGCTCAGCTGTGAATCTCATGACATTGTTAATACACTAAAGTGTGCTGACCTTCAGGAATATGTTTAGATACATGCCCTTTGAAAGAACTTCTAATTCTCAAATAGAGAAGCTGCTCTATGGGGGTCAAATTAACTTACGATTTTGGGTCAAGTCAGTTAAAGTAAAATGAAGGTAATCCAAAATGCTTTACAGCTAGTAGATAACTTTGCTTGGTTAGCATGTTATTTGCCATTAACATAGTGATTTTAGTATCAAATCAAAAGAAATAGCAAATACTCCAGGTAAATTAATCCTTTTAGAAAATAGTGTAATCTTGTTTTAGGCGTTATTAGATAAGGTACTGGAAAAACCATAAATTTTCATATTTATGAAAATCCCTGTTTAAAGCATTCTGCCAACTAAGTTGTACTTATTTTTGGTGTCATTTTCAATAGAAATATTTCCACAGAAAACTGGAATTTTAACTCTGTAGTTCATATACTACTTACTTGATGCCTCTATTTTAAAGAACTTGAATGTATATAAACAGTTGAATTTATAAATTTGTATTCTATATGCTTATTTATATAATTGCTAGGATACATTTTAAAGGTAAATAGGTAATAGAAAGACAAATTTCCCAAGAATTACGTCTAGGTGTTTTATCACTGTATCCATTGTATCCAACTGTTATTATATTTACAAAATTACAAAATCTCTAGAACTTAAAAAACTAATCTGATGCAATATATAGTACCAGTAATTCAATTTTCAAACATACCTTAGGACATTGAACTACATTAAAGTATTTGAATCTTAGCAATTTTTATCAATTGGATATTTTTCCTTAGTATGAATATGATTTCTTTATTTAGAACTTCTTTACATGTACTCTTAAAATAATATATCTTGTAAATAACAGAAACTCACAGTTCTATATAAAATACAAAATGAAATTGTTAGGGAGTTACATAATCATAAACAGATATTTATATTTTTTCTTCAGCCTATTACACTATTTTTCATACCCATCTTTGAGAATTGATATAATGCTTCTGAAATAAGTGATTAGAATTACTGTCTTTTCTGTTTTCAAGAAGCTATTATGTTATTTGATATTTACTGAAATGCCATCATTAAGAAGCATGTCAAATCCAATTCTTGTAAGACAGCTAAATATTTATATTAGAAATCTTGCTTCATAATATTTTAAACTTGAAATCTGATAGGGCAATTTACAAAGTATTTAAATTGAATAGTAAGCATGAGAATATAACATTTTTATGTAAAGTACTAACTACTTATTAAAATATTTAGCTAATTTCCATAAAAAATCTTTTTCAATTATAGATCAGTTCGACATTCAAAAGAAAGGCCCCCATGTAGAATAGATATTTGAAATCATATTTGTATAATGTGGTGCACTGATTGGCTCATTGCCTTAGCTCACTCTCCCCTACGTTCACAAACTGAGTTATGGTTCATGCCAGCTCTCTTTAAAGTCTGCCATTTTTTTCTCCGTAGAAGTACATTTGCATTAGTGTAAACTGCCTCGTCTGTAAGTTTCAACTAAACTCAAATGTTTTGCTGTCGGTCATATTCACATGTGTTTTATTTTCAAAATATATGCTCCCTTGCTCTGAAATATATGCTCGTTGACACATGCAGTAAACCTCTAGGATCATAAGGAATATAGTATGAATGTACTGATCGAGTGCAAGGTCTTGTAATATGAACATAACAATGTGCAATAATGATTATTTCACTTTTGTGGGGCAGCTCACCAATTCTAGCATTTGCTTTACCAGAAGCAAAGACTGAACAGGCGGAGTAATATCAAGGGTAAACATGGCGGCCATGGGGCCGCTCACAATCAGAACCTATTTGCTGGGAAGTAAGACTTACAGTTTTATGATAAAATAGAAAGACAGCATACTAAAATTATGGCTTATGGACTTGGGAGGTTAAGTGAATCTAGCAAATCCTTTCTTGAAAATGAGATTTAGAAAAAACAAATAAAGAGAGAAGCAGAATTGTGTCCAGCATGAGGTATACAGTACCGGATTCTGACTAAGATTTGAGAGATCTTTGCATAATGAGAAGACCAAGAGAAGCAGGAAGGAAAGAGCCTGGGGATGGAAGAGGGTGAAGAAAGAACTGAGATGTATTATGTACTTGTACGGTGTCAATTCCCCACATGGAATGAGATCTTTACCTATCACAAATATATACTAACAAAAAATAAAAATGGAAGAAAAATAAAGAATGCACCTGAAAAGGCAGTGAACATAAAAATGTGTATTTTTACTAAACTTGTAATACTTAATACTTGTAAGCTTAAAAATCGTGTTCTTGGTAGCACACTGTGAAAGATGAATACAGTTTTTTCTTTTCTGTGAAATCTATGTACTTTGTTTATGAATAGAGTTCAGTCTTTTAGATTTTCTTGATGCTGTTCAAAAATTGGGACTGATGAATGGGTCCTGAAATTAATCTACTGTATTCATGATATTTGAAACTATTTATATATGTATTGCTTTATATAGTAGCAGTTGTCAAAATGTGTTTTAGATGTACAATGCTAGAAAATAGTGTGCAAAATAGTTTTCTTATCTAGTGAATTTTAAATAGCATTTTAAACTGGGATAGCCTTGTGATTTTGGAGAAAGGACATAATTTAATTTGTAAAATAAAGTCTAGGCTTTAAATAGAAGCCCACATTACCAGGTGACATTTAATTGAATCCAAGATTAAATCAGAGTAGGAAAATCACGGTACTTACGTGATGTCCCTTATCAGTGGTTGTTAATTTATTCTTCAGTTTTGTCTAATAAAACCTCTTATGTATGTGGAAAAGGTTAAAAAATTTGCATTTTATAGACTGCATTTTGGAAAAATACTGATCTAAATATTATTTGAAAAATTTAAATTGAGTTTTCAGTAATTAGAAAATTCATAGTATGTTACCTATATGATGATTTACTTTGTGTAAAAAAACTGGCATGTGTTCTAATATTTTAATGAAATCACAGATCACTATTACTTGATCTCTATCTTGTGGCCTGTAAGAGTACTCAAAAGTTGCATAATGACTTTAATTTTCAGTAAATAAATATATCTATATCTACATTTATCTATCTGTCATCTATCTCAGTAAAGGGCTTCTCACTTGTGGATCTATCTAGAAATAAATGTATAATTTAATCAGACTATGTGGTTTTAACTATAAGCATATTAAATCTTTCAATCTAGATGTTTGGTTGAAATTTATCTGATGAATACAAATATGTACATTGATAGTTCATGCTTGGTATATGGAGGGATAATATTCTTGTTCTTAACAACCCAATAATTTAGGGTCATGGCTTGCATTTTTGATCAAGATATTATCAAAATGACATTTTTCTACAAAATTCAGTTCATACAACTAAGATTTAAAATCTATAATTTAGCTCAAATGAAACAAACAGGGGGATGTATTCATTTTCTAACACAAGACTGATTTATGTGCTTTTCCAATGTCAGAAATATCCAATTTATCATGACTCAGGGAGACATTCATATATGCTGAAAAATACAATTAAAGAAAAAATGCAGATCAAAGCCTTGGCACTTAATCGGTACAGTGGTTAAACTTTGAAACCTTAATCAAAGCACATTAAATACTGAATTTAAAGCATGTAGAAGAACAAAAGGGATCTCTGAAAACTGATTGAAAGAAAAGGAGTCTAGCACCGGAGACCTGTAATCACAGTGGTGCCTGCTGCAAGATGCTGATCGTTGCCATGGCAACAGACTCTGCTTAGTTACATCATGGAAATCAGGAGGCTGTATGATGACTGCAGCGTCCCACGGAGAGGACAAGGGCAAAGCCATTAAGGCTAGGGGTGAGGTGAGACGTGGTCTGAGGGGAAGATGAGCGTTTGGAAAAGGCCAGTAACAAAAGCACACAAATATAGTTGAGTAGTTCATGAAAAATTGAGTCTATTTTTGTAAGTGAAATGTCATTTGTAACCATTCTTAATCACTATTATCACTGGTTTCTTTTCTTTCATATAAGACAATGATGAGCAGCTTAAAAGTGGTTCAAGTTTTACCTGTTTTATTTCCTAAGTCACTGTTTTATACTACTGTCAATTCAAAGGCATATGTAAAATATTCTTAACTTTCTTATACTGGAGAGCTTAGACTATTGTTTTTTTGTCTTTTCAAGACAGGGTCTCACTATTCAGTTCAGACTGGCCTTGGGCTCACTCTGTAGCCCATGCTGGTCTCGAACTCACAATGATCCTCCTGCCTCAGCCTCCTCAGTGCTGCGATTACGGGCTTGTGCCACCATGCCCAGCTAAATTTTTATCAAATACTAGACTACATCTATACTGGGAGGGCAAACATAGCACATGTAAAATGCATATGTTCCAAATACATGTAAAGATATTCTTATGATGAAACAGACTGAAATGTGTACTGCTTATTTGTATAAGAAATTCATGTATTTTTTTTCAAAACTTTACTACCTCACACTGGCACTTCTCCTAGAAGTTAAGTAAGATCCAGAAGCACTGAGCTTGTCCCAAAGGGCAATGATAAGACTTGAGCACCACAGATCTACCTGAGGGCCAGGGGGGTGGAGAGAAGCAGACAGGAGTGGAACCCTGGCTCTGAGGAGAGCTTCAGGGGAGGTTCTCCACAGCTGCTCCCACCCGAGGGCCTGGGGCAAAGAGCTCACACCGCTGCTGGGGACACAGAGTGGCGTGGAGACCAGTGTTTCTGGGCCAGAGAGGCTCAGCCACATTGAAAATAGAGTAAAATATCTATGACAACATGTGATAGTTATATAGTATTCGTCTTGTACGCCTCTATACAGGCCAGGGATGGGTTCTTAGGTTGCAGTCTGTCCGCATCTCTGGCTGAGGCTTGACGATTGCTCCAGTAAAGTTACAGTAAATTGCAGTTCATTCTTCCCTCTACAGATTAACTTTTTACACTTGGAATTATGTTCAATGTTTCAGAGTGACAAGAAAGTAGAGCACAAGGTGTGTCCTTTAAATTGTCTTGCATCCATTTTCTAACAAAGAAACTGGTGAGAGAAAGAGAAAAAGCTGACAGTGGCTGGTGTTCAAAGCACTTGTTCCTTTGGAGGGAAAGCGTGACCGTGTACGTGTACCGTGAGCACAGAGCTTCTGTTGCTTTGGTTCCTCTCCCGACCAAAATCTTAAGGTCATTTCCATTACCTTGGCCAAGGATACTTCACAAAGATTAATGATGGGCACCGATAGTGCCCAGGCTGGCCACTCCTTGCAGTGAGCCCTCAGTCCCCACACACGCGCTGAGCTCAGTCATCCCCTCCAAGGCCGTCGGTGTCCCATCAGCTATTCACATAAAGATACCATGTCTGGCCTGAAGTAAGACTTACAGTCCACAAAACAATCTGCATTTTGTGGTCATCCTAGTCAATTGCCTGCAAAAACAAAATAAATATTACTTGCAGAAAACAATAATAATTTCTGAGACTCCAAATCTCCATACTTACAATACCTACTATCAAAAGATAATTTCCAAAAAAGATAAAAACATGAATCTCACAGACATAAAAATGAACTTGAACTATAAGTAAGTAAAATCTGAAAGGTACAGTAGATATTGTGAAAGGTAAAGAAGCTGCTCAAAAGGAAAGAACTGGGATGAGAGAAAGGAGAAAAGAAAGGACAGGAAGACGTACAGATACACAGGACAGCAAAGATAATTGTACTTCTAAGTTCTGTTGTTTTATTGGAAGGAACAGTTAATGCCTAGCTTTTTGATAAATTTGCAGGCCTATATTTGGTAATCTGAACAATTACTTTGAAGATAACAATATGCAATACAACATCCATTGTTGATTTCCTATCATCTTGTTTTGAAATTCTATATTGTTTTTAATTTTATTTCTCTTTAAAATAAAAAATAATAAAAAATGAACCTGAGAAAGATTTTATTTTACTTATGTACTAGACCAGACAGATATTGTGACTGATTCATAAGATATATCAGGTATTGAAATGAATATTCCAATAGGAGAAAGACATTTTTTTCCCACAGATGGAAGGAAGTCAATTGAATTTTTAGCAGACCAGAAAGAAGTTTCAGTTCTATGAATTACCTATAATTTAAAGAGTTGCAAAATGTCTTGAAAATGATAAAAGAACAGAATCAGATCACCCGTCTTCTATACAACTCACATGTTTCATTGAAATAAATTTCCTAAAATAAAGAGGATCAGTAAATTGGGTTGTGTTCCTAATTGAAAAGATAGTTAAATTAAATCGACTTCAACATTGTCTAGAGGTTGGAATTTTGAAATAAAGATTTTAAGTTCCATGATAAATCTCAAAGTTATAAAGACCATTAAACTTTAAATATTTTTAAAATAGGAAGTCTAATCAAAAAAGGGAAATATGATAGACAGTATTTTCATTTAAAAAATCTGCCATATAATCCAGCTATCCCACTGGTAGGTATATGCCCAAAGTGAAATCAGTATACCAAAGCAAAGTGCATGCACCCATGTTCATTGCTACAGTATTTGAATAACTAAGATGTAGAACAAGCCAAGATATCCATGAGCAGATAAATAGATAAACAAGGTGTAGTTACCACACTCAGAATATTTACATTAGAAGATTGGTACCTTATCATTTGTAGTAACATTTTCTGGAATCCTAGTGTTTCATGCTAAGTGAAATACAACACATCAGTAAAGAAAAGCAGTGTACAGGCTCCCACTTATGTGGAAGCTTTAAATGCCCATCTCCATGGAGAACAGCAATTAACAGAGGCTTAGAAGTGTAGAGGAGGGATGAATGGAGTGCGGATAGTGAACACCAAGACACTCAGGCAAAAGTAACAGCTTCAGTTCTCTGCAGCACACAGGCCCAAGTACAATGCACAAGTACTTACTACATAGTTTGTGAATACCTCAGACAATAGCTTTGTGGTTTCAAACACAAGATCATGTTTAGGAGAGAGATATATTCAATATTGTTTTAATTTAAAGAGATGGAAATGCTCCTGTGATTGTTAGACATGTAAAACATAACATTATCACAAAATACTCCATAAATATAAATACAAGTATGAATATCAAAATGAATTTAACTGGGTTGATTTAACAATTACAGAGGAGGTAATAGAGGAAAAAGAATAAACTTTAGTATAAACCACAAGTAATCAACAAAGCTGAAGAATAATAAGAAAAGTTTGAAAATACAAAGTACAGAGGTGCAGGAATTTATTCCATTCTATCAAAGAGTCTACCATATATGTAGTTGACATCTACAATGCACAGAGAAAAATGAAATCATAGTGGCCCCAAATTTTCCAAACTTTTTGAGACATACTATTTGTATATCATTATAGGATATATTATAATACTCTAATACCTACACAGACATATTGCATGTGTGTGCAATAACTTAATAAGCATTCCTATCACTTTATTACTCTATGTGCTGAGAATTTCATACTTCTTCTTTCAAGTCATTGTGAAGTATATCATAGAAAGTTTTAATCAATAGTTTGATCAAAGACATCAAGTTAAAGATTTAAGATTCTGAGATGCAATCCACATGTATCACATCACAACAGCTGCTCTTCTCGAGAAGATGCAAATCACAACACAAAAAGCATGGGAGACTAAAAGCTCCCTGAAGGGCTGCAGGTGTGACTCTGCCTTGGAAGGCTGAATAAGCCGGAAGCCCAAAGTTCTGTGTCCAAACGCACTGGTGGCAAAGGGCAGACCTGTTCAGGAGGGCTCACAGTCTTCAGAATAGGCACACTGACTTCCTTTCCTTTTATGCCACCTAGGCTACAAGCCTGTTATCTAAGCTGCAAGCCTAGTGGTTAGTGCCACGCACACAGGGAGGGTCATCCATCCCCCCTCAGCTTGCTGGCCTACATGTCAGTCACCAGAAGATTCATCCTGTAGTTTCTAACCTGCTGTCATTTCTTAATAAATTAATGTTGACATATCATGACTAACAGTCGCAGTCCAGCCCTTGTCACTTTGATAACCAGGTACATCTCCTTAAACCATAGTTAACCTCCAAATACAATAGGAACCATGCAATTATGCTTAATGTGATACAAGTGTCCCACATACAAATGGCAACACACTTATTTCCTCCCCTAAAGGGAAGACATTGTTTTTCTGTGGGTGATCATTCTCCAGACATTCCATGATTTAAACATAATATAGATTTAATAATTTTTATCAATATTATGTCAATTGATGTTGTGTCACCAAAAAAGAAAATGAAGATATTTCATTATATATATATATATATATATATATATATATACACATATATACATACATACATTATATATAAGCATAATAACAAAATAGGAAATAAATATTTATGACAGAATCCTTTTTCATGGTCACATGGTCATAGCTGGTGTTTATAACCAACTTTCCTGGTATCTATTCTGTATTCCCTTGGCCATCAGCAAGCACTTGAGTAGGTTCTGGCTCTTTGGTGTAGAAATTCATACCATTACTCATGAAAGTTCTGGGCCATTTGCCATCCATTTGATTTGACCATTTGATGAGCTATAGCTGCCTATTGATCTTAATAACAGGTCACCATAATAAAATAAGACATGCTAATGCATCTCATGTAGTCTAAACATTTCCTTCCTTACCTCATTTGTGGAGTAGTAGCCAAATTTCTCCATTAAGAGTTTGAATCCGTCACCCCCACCAACATCATAACTCCCCTTTTAGCCTTTTGACTCAGAGGCATGAGAAATCTATAATGACCAAAGGGAAGTGTTAGCTTCCAGTTCAATGGAATTACAGTTGTGCAGTTGTGCCTCCCAGGAAGAGCTTCCTCTCCTGCCACCCTTCTGGAACTAAGACTAGGCCAACAGAGTATAAGCTTGCAGGAACAGGAAGCAAAAGTTCCATTTCCATGCCTTACTTCTTGAACCCATGTGTCCTGGCTGTTGGAGACACAGTACCATATAAACGAGGCTGATTCAAAGAACATATAGTGCATTCTTCTGGACCACCTTGCCCCAGTCCTGCTAGGCAGTGCCACCTAGGTGTTGCTGTACTTACATGTTTGAAAGGCCATTTAATTTTTCTATCAGTGCAGCTGCTTCTGGATAGTAGGGTACATGGTGAGCCCAGTGAATTGAATGAGCATGTGCCTGGTGCTTTTGGCCATGAAGTATGTTCCTTGGTCAGAGAAATGTAGTGTGGAACAGCATGATGGATGAGGCATTCTGGGTATCTGTCCGTGGACAGTAGTTTTGATAAAAGCATTCCACACAGAGAAGGCAAATCCATGCCAGTAACAGGTGTTGACTCCAGGAAGGACAACTCACTGGTCTTCCCATGAAGGAAACAGTCCAGTATCGTCAACTTGGCACCAGGCTGCAGGCTGATCACCTTGGGGAATGGTGTGACGTGGAGCACCAAGTGACAATAGCAGTAGCACTGACACAGAGTGTGAAGGATCTTCCAGCTTGCCTTTAATATTTTAAGAACGTGTTACAACTTTGTTCCAGGGCAATGCTATCCCCAGAGCAATCACTGTAAAGAAAATTTCAAGGAATTTTAGGCAAATATTAATTAGGAAAACATTAATTTAACTATAAATCTACTTGTTCCCCAAACAGGCAAAAAAATCATCCAAGAATAAAAGCCAAAGAAAATAAAAGTAAAATCATATTTTGGTAGATACAGCTTTGCCATAACAGTAGTTAAGGCAAATTGTCTGAATAATACAGAAACACACATATTCTGATAGTAATAAGATGGGAAAAGGTCTGGCATGTAAATAATGAGCAAAGGTAGTTTGAGTGGACATAAGAATATTAGATAGAATAGATGATCACCCAGTGTTTCTAGTAGCTTAGTCTATTTGTGCAGCAATAACAAAACACCACACGTAGGCAATTTAGAAACAACAGAAAGTTGTTTTTTCAGTTTTGGAGGTGGAATGTTAAAGATCAAAGTGCCAGCCAGGATAATATCTGCTCAAAATATCGGATGTTTCTGTACCTCACAGAGGGTGTTTCCTGCAACCCCAGGTCATTTTATGAATCTGATTCCATTAGTGAAGGCAAAGCATTTATGATTAATAACTCCTCAAAGTCACCCTTCAATCCTGTTAGAGTGGGGATAGAGTTTCAAGATGTATTTTGGAAGAAACTCATTCATTCAAACCACAGCAGCTAGAGATTAAGGGGGAGCAGTTGATAAGATTAAAGTGTTGATATATACAGTTAGACTTACAGCCACAACTGCCTATGCATCAATAGATCAGTGTTTGCAAGTAAATGAGACTATTTTCACAAAATTATAGAGAAAAAAGACATTTGTCAAGCATATTGAAGATTGAATTACATTCTGAGTAAATGAAAGATTAATGCCCCAAATCAATAAAAGCATAGAACACAAGAACAATTACAACCATCTTGACCTAATTAATATTATTAGAAAAGTACACAAACAAATAAAAATTCACATTGCTTTCTTTTATGGGCACAAGATGTTCCATATGGGGGGTTATAAAACGTGGTTCGATATAAAAAAAATACAAAGTATGTTCTCTGAACACAGGGATTAAATGAGAAATCAAATAGTAATATATAGATGAACATAAAATATCTAGAAATTAAAGTTGCACTTCAGAATAATGAGAGGTACAGTTGGGAAACATGTTCGACTAAATGAAACAAACTTTGATACTTAACTAAAAACTAAAACAGTGGTGTGGATTTATAGCTTTGCATTTTGACAGCAAGGCAAATATATTTTATTTCATGTTTTCACTGCAGGAGAATATAGATGGGAAAAATAAGAAAAAAACAGCATGAAGACACAATAAACTTGCAATTGAAATACAAAGAGTGACAGCGAGCAAATAACTGAGAAATATAAATAAAATTTAACATGTGAAGCATCAGTAAAATGGACAATATTGTAACATATTTCACATGAAAAGAAAGAGAAAATATACAAATTATAACACCAAATTCTGAATTTGGGACGCTGCATATTATTTTACAGACAGTAAAATTATAGTAATGTAATATTATTAAAATATTGTGTGAGCAAATTAGAGAACTTAGATTAAATGGACAAATTCTTTACAAGTTATCAGAACTACAATTTGAAAGAATAAAAGATATTGGCTTGTAGAAAAAAAGTTTGTGAAGGTACATGAAGAAACTTCAGGTTTATCCTGCAGTAGTAATTAGTTGTATAATTAAGTTTAGAAACAATACACTTGTAAAGATAAGTTTAATAATATTCAAGGCTCACGCACTGGAAATTACAAATTATTACTAAGGGAAATTAAAGGGGCCCAAAATAAGTTAGTGGATACATCATTTTCATGCAGAGAAGCAGTAATTTAGAGTATTGATTCCCCCCAAATTATTATAATGCCATTGTTATTCTAATTGCCATTTCTGGAGACTTTGGCATGCTGCTTGCAAACTTCTTTTGGAAAATTAAGGGCCTAAAATTGACAAAACACTTTCAGAAAGTGAAAATGATATTTCAGACGTGTCGTTTAACATACCGTACCTGCTTAATAACCATTCAGACTTATGACCAAAGTGCACTGTTCCAATTTATGACCCATCTTTCTTTTTGTACAGACCTGTGCATGTTGTTTATAGAGCCTTGATGACCTTTCTGCACAGTGCACCCTGTTTATACAGTGCTGCAGTTTTTGCTGATTGAACTGCATAGTACGGGAACGTAGTTTCATGTTGTTATACACCACAGCACTGCATGTAAGAGTTATGCAAAGAAAAGCAGAGTCACCAAGTTGGAGCCTCCTCTGACCATTTCTTTGTTTTCTAATATACATACTATATACAGTCCCTCACTTAGCGGCCCATTCGGTCAATGACGCAGCTGCAGGACCGCAACTAGGCTGTTCAACGAGGAATGCCTGCAGCTGGTTGTATTTTTAGGCACATTTGCTAAGTAAGAAGGCGTGCGGCATGGAAAGGATGAAATCAGACTCTCTTCATTAGCAGGTGACAGTAATGTCTTCACGTATATATTATTTCTGTAATGCTTCCTACTGGGCAAGAATAAGCTACCTGACTTTTTGGATATTGAGGCAAAAAAGCAATATGTTCTCAAAGGCAGCAGTGTATGTGGTTTTATCAAAATATACAGTGAATGTGAAATTTTAAAAATGTTGCCAATTTAAACATGTTGAAACTTTTTTAAAAATTACAATAAAGGACACATTTCCAAGCACACTTAGTCCTACCGCTCTCGCCACTTACCAAATCGGTTTTGAAGTCCTTCGTGAATCTTTCCCAGGGGCGATCAAAAATGCAGAGAACGCCGCCTCTGTCAGCCAAGGGAAAGGGTGCCCGATACAATTTACAGTGTCCTTACTGATCTTATTCCCTGAATCTGGCACTGCCAGACTTGGGGCTCGTCCTCCAGGTGAAAATGACCGTGAAAAGTAAACGTGTTGAATTGATTCAGGACAGAATAGTTATACACACAGGAGAGAGGACCCGCAAAACTGCTGTAGCCTGTAGCAAGAGCAGCGGGGGACTGTGTCTGAAGCAACGCGCATTTACTTGGAAGAGAATTAATGGAAATAAATCTTTCACTACAGTAATTTTTCTCATCTGATTTAAACAATCACATCATTATCATACATCATGGAATGTTTCATCAGTTTCTAACGCTGATCTTCCTTCCCATCTCTCATAAGAATTTGCGATTACATTGGGCCCAGTGGTATGGTTCAGGATAATATCACCATGTAATATCTCAATAAATATTCAGATCTGCAAGATTTCTTTTGCTGTACCACCTGGCATTTTCACAGGTTAAAGGAGGAGGACAAAATATTTTTGGGTGGGCTCATAATCTACCACAACTAACTATCCTGATCTAAGCTGTAGGCTGGGCTTTCAAAGGTGACTAAGAACTACATCTCTTCTTTAGTTTACTCTTTACTGATATTTATTGGTATTTTAGGTTTCTCACACAAAAGAAACCATAAACTATTTAGCTTTTTGTATCTGACACATTTCGTATAAAACATTATGGTCTCAACATGGTCCTCTTACAAATGATGTGAATTTATTTTTCTTTCCAAGTGAGAAAATTCCATTGTGCAAATTAACTACATTTTCTTTATCTATCCATCTATTGATTGATACCTATGTTGCTTCCATGGTTTAGCTAGTGTGAATTAGACTGCTCTAAATATAGGAATACATGTGTTACTGTAGCTTCACAAAAGTAATTCTTTCAGGATTGTACCAAGAGGAGATGTGTCTGAGTCAAATGAATTTCCATTTTCAGTTTTTTGAGGTATCTCCATACTGGTTTCTAGAGTGAGGTACTGGCTTTAATTGCCAGCACTAATGTAGAAAGGTTCCTTCTCCTCCACGTCCTCACCATCACTTCTTCTTTTTGTGCTCTCTATAACACTGACAGAATCACTCAAGGACTTCTCCAGGAAAGGTATTAACTTAATCCTTTGTAAGGGTTAAATTAATCTACCCAGGAGTGAGATGACTGAGGCTATAGCCTTTATCTAGTTGAGACTGGACCTAGGTACCCTTGGCTGTGACCTTGTCTCATCCTCTGAGGCCTTCTGGCTTCATCCACCACTAGGCGTTTTAGTAGGGCTTGGTGACTCACAGAGGTTCACTTAGTATGAGTCCATTGTCCATGTTCAGACAAGGAGTCTAGGCTTTAGACAGGCTCACATAAAAAGCCCATTGTTTTAATCCTGCTGAAAGCTGTTTCATAGTGGTCTCCTCTAGGTATAATGCTCTGAGCCCCAAAGTGATTGGTTTTATCCTGTATAGTTTTTTCAGCTTTACCTGATATTCTGCTAGCAATGATGCAGGTAATGAAATTAGTCCTTGCCTTTCTGCACAAACCTCCTAACTGCGTCTTTTATCACCTTTCAGCTAGAGTACACAGTGTGGGCTGTTCTTCCTTCTAGCTCTCTCTTTTAGTGTTGCATCTGTTGTTAAATATACCCATTGGTTGTTATTACTTCTTTTGTTGCCAAAGCTTTGTCTCTAGCATTCAAGTAATTGTTTTCTAGCCAATTTTTAAATTAAGCAAGATGGCGTGATTGGGGTCATTCCATAGCTAAAACTCTTTATCTGAGGTATTAATTCTGGAAACAGAGCTTTGTTGAATACAATATTTCAACATTGTGTCGGTTCACACTTTCATTTTGAATTTCTTTGTAATTTGCCTTTATTTTCTCATTGTTTTGAACTTCATTTCCTAAAGGGTAGAGGCAGATGTGCCTTTTTCTGCCCCTCCTTTAATCCACCTTCTGCTTCGGCTTTTGATAAATGACTTATTATTATTCTGGCTATCCTTGGCATTTTGCTTGTTGTTTTGCTGGTATATTTACATACTAGCATCAAGATGGCCATCGTAGATTAATCTCCTCAAAACACTACAAGCATTTTCTTTATGGAGCTTCAAGTCTTTATTTCCAGTATTAGTTTACATAGATTTAAATGCATGTCCTGATGGATAATTTTGTGTTTTCTTAATAGAATCTATGAATATGCTGTCATTTCTATCTTTATCTTAGAATCAATTAATGATTCCTTTTACTTCTTAATTGGATTTATTACCCTAAATATCCTTTTTTCAATTTATTCTTTTTATTTTGGATATTGTATGGCTTTCTCCATTGATCTTTGTATTTTATTGCAAATTATTCTTTGAGAATTTTATGACTACATTTTCCTTCTGCTCTTTACATGTTTCATAGAGAAGTTTTTACCTGCTGAAATGTGGTATTTATTATTTTTCTATTTCTTTCTCATAATATATTGGTATGATAATTTTTTTTTTTCCTTTGTCAAAAATAACAGAGGTTCGCAGTGGAGGGTGACATTTGGTTGGTTTGTGTCCAGGTTAAGTGCCACAGCAGCAGACTCTGGGATACAGCTAAGCTGGTAGCATATTTATGAAGGTGACCGTGAGGTAGACCTTTGTGGGAAGTACTAGCAAAAGCAGTGGTTGATGATTACCGACCAACAGAGCTGTGGGTGGACACAGGAACAGCCTCAGCTGCCCCCTCAGGGGACCCGGAGCTGCAGTGATCTTTCATAGTTATTTCCAGATAGGGCAGATGGCCAGGTCTTTTTGCTCTTGCTTCAAGAAGTCTTGGGTGTGAGCCGCTTTGAAAACGAGTCACCTTTCCTGAGGCAGCTGATTGCACTGGGGCGAGCCCGGAATGTCTGACGTTTGACTCTGTCTCCCAGTAACAGTAATGTAGTCAAGTACAGTTTCCAATTAAAGGACTGTGATCACTAGGAAAGGGAAGAATACGGTTCATCCTTCTTTACTGGTTCCATAGAACTTTTGACTTCTTCCCGCTCCCCACTTGGCCATCAGCACCAACTCTGGAGAGCGCTTCTCGTCTGACATTGCTCAGCCTTCCTCCCTGGAGACGCTGTTTCTTTGTATGAACTTATGAAATTTCAAGTCTCTAATTCAAACCCTCAGAAGCTAGTTGCTTTTGCTTGGATTTTCTAGAAAATGAAAATATGAAAACTTCTCCCAAGAGAATCTGGCAAGGAAGTTTAGAAAGCAGGAAGGAAATGAAAGGAAGCCAAACAAGCTTGTGATACCTGGCAAAGATGCACAGACCCTCAGAAGTGTCCGCTTATTAGCAGGAAATGAGCCAGTCACAGTCTATAGGGCACACTCCTTGGTTAAGGGTTACCTCTGATTCTCTATGCAGGAAAGCAAAGAAAGCTCCCACATCTGAGGGGTCTTCTGAAAACAGCTTCACAGGGGTTGGGTGTTGGACTGAGCAAGATGGGGGTGGGACCATAAAAAGTGCCATGGGAAGGAAGCTAGGGGAACTGAGCGGAGCGCTGCACCACCACTCGGATTACTCACTGCAGTGTGCCAGGTCTCACAAGTGAGTTCATACTTCTGCACTTAGGATGGGCTTCCCTATTTCTTGGCGTGACTCTGCCTGTACTGTATCATCCCTCGGTTTCCCTCTCCCTGTGTATTTTCAAGACAGTGTACAGTGCCTGTATTAGTCTATTTTGTCCTATAACAATACCGCAGATTGGGTAGTTTTTAAAGAGATAAGATTTATTTCTCACAGTTCTGGATACTAAGAAGTCCAGTGTATAGGTGTCAACACCTGAGCATGCTCTTGCTCTTCTCTCTCATGGTGCAAGGATGAGAGAAAGAGGGAGAAAAGGAGATGGAGAGAGACAGAGAGAGAGAGAGAGAGAGAGAGAGAGACAGATTGGAGGCTGAGCTTGCTTCTATAAAAATTTTCTGGAGAGATAATGAACCCATTCCCAGTGTTCACATGCTGAAAACCTAACCCCTAGTGCAATAGCATTGGGAGGTGGGGCCTAAGAAAAGGTCACCTCCCAGTGCTGTTCCACTGGGGATTATGTTTTCAGCACATGAATTTGGGGGATGAATCTTAACCGTGGCCATCTCCATGGAGTTTGGCTTCTGAGTGAAATCTAGCACTGGTCTGTTGGATTTGACTGTTCCTTCCTTAAACATAACTTCCAATTTGCAACAGTAGGTACTTTCTAATTATACTATTGGTCTTGACAAAAGATGATTTTCTACATTGCTTTGATATGTTGAGATAATATTTTGCTCTGCATAGTTCTTTTGGAGTTTGGAAGATTTAATTTAGGTTGTTAGCAATAAGCTAGGGAAACTTGGGGATTGAATATGTTTTTAATGTTTTACTGACAAGAGTTATTATTGCTCCTACATAGGTTTAAAACGTTTTCTTTGGCATCATTCTCATTTTTAATTTATTTTTTTATTTTAAAGAAAAGAAAAATCAATAATAAAAGCAATGGTACGAAGTTTCAAAACAAGATCGTAGGAGAGTAACAATGGTTAGTACATTGTGTGTTGTTGTCCTCAAACTCATTGCTCATATTATGGGATAGCAGTATAAAAATTGATTAAGCAATGTAGGCATAAACATTTCTTTTCAATGAACTAATAGCAAGTAGTAGTATAACTGTCTTACTTTGCATGTGTGTGTGTGTGTATATCTATCTATCTATCTATATATATATTTTTTCCATTTCCCTTTCTTCTTTTCTCCTTTACCCATTCCAGTTTCTCTTTCCTTTGGAGCAGTTTCTTCTTATTTTATAATGTCTATTGTACACTTTGTGCCTTATTTACCCTTTTAACTTCTTACACTAGGGAGACAATGTAATGTTTCCACTTGCGAGACTGATTTATTTCACTTAGGAGTATGGATTCAAGTTGTGTCCATTTCCTTAAAAATATCTCAAGTTTATCCTTCTTTATAGCTGGGTAGTACTCCATTGTATAAAAATACCACATCTTTTTACCCATTCCTTCATTGTTGGGCATTTGGGTTGTTTCCAAGATCTAGCTATAACAATTTGGATTACCATAAACATGGGTGCACATGTATCACTGTGGTATGATGTTTTCCAATTCTTCAGGGAAAATACCCAGAAAGGGCATAGCTGAATTGAATGGAACCTCTAATCCCAGTCTCTTTAGAAATCTCCACACTGATTTGCAAAGTGGTTGCAGCAGTCTCCACTCCCACCAGCAGTGGAGAAGGGTTGCTTTTACCCACAGCCCCTCCAGCATTTGTTGTTGGTTAATTTCTTGATGATACCATTCTTTCTGGGGTGAGATGGAATCTCAGTGTTGTTTTAATTTGTATATTTTGAATGATCAATGATGTTGAATATTTTTTTCCATATATTTATTTTCTATTTGTATCTTCCACATGTTTAAAACTTTATAGTACCTCCAAATAATTTTTTTATCTTTTTTTTTTTTTTTGTACCAGGAATTGAACTCAGGACCTTGTGCTTGCCAGGCACATGCTTATGCCACTGAGTTATATCCCCAACCCTTTTCTTTTATTTTTGAATGCAGTGCTGGGTATCATACCTGAGGCCTCACTTATGTTTGGCAAGTGCTGTCCCACTGAGGTCCACCCACAGTAATATCTAAAAATTGTAGTCATTATTGTCTTCATTAAATGTTTTTTACATTTTTATCAAGATTTCTTTTTTTGAAATGAAGAGCTGCAGATCAATAAGTTTAAATAACTTGCCCTGGGGTCACGATGGCCCTAGACATTTACAACTTATCAACTATGAAATTAGAGTTTCGGGAAACTGATACACCACTGATTCAGAAAGTCAGCATTCTGGTTATTAGCTTTAGTTTAAACCACAATCATGAAATTGTCTCAACCATTTAAGACACTAACGTAGTAGGTTTATTGATTGATCCATTTGTTTAGTTATGCATTCTATCACTTTTTGACATTTCTGAATTTTTCAAAAGTCGCCTCCTATTCTTTTATATTTTTAAAGTTTTATTAGAAATACTTCTATGCATTTTGACTCTATTTTAAACACAATGGGAACTGTGAGACCATTTCCTCCCACGGAATTCTTATGTTTACTCCTTTTTAATTCAGTAAGTTAGCCGGCACGTTTTAAGTATACATAAAGATGACATTCATTATAGAGAATTTCTACCCATACATGGTAAAACTTGATTCTTTCTTTTTTCCCATTCCACTACCCTCCCTTCAATCCATCTTTCCCTCCTTATTCAGAAAATCTTTGTTCCCATTTTTACCTGTTTTCCTCATCACCTTTTCTTCTCCCTTCCTTCCTTTCCCCTTCCCTGTCCCTAGTTACCTTTCTAATTTGAACATTTACTTCGCATTTCATAATATTTACTTTACACTTAGGTCCATATTTGCACTTTTGGTTTCTCATACCAGAGAAACAGTGTGATATTTGTACATGTGTATTTGGTTTATTTCACTTATGATTATGGCCTCAAGTGCATCCATTTAGCTAGGAATATCTCAAGCTTATCTTTCTTTATGACAGAGTACTGTTCCATTATATAAAAATCCCACATCTTCTTAATACATTCATCAGTTGATGTGAATTTGGACTGATTCCAAGATTTGCCTATTACCGACTGTGCTGCAATCAGCATGGGTTGTGCATATAACACTGTGGCATGAGGCTTTTAATTCTTCCCAGAAGATGCCAAGAAGAGGAACAGCTGGCTTTAACAGAACTCTAGTCCTGTTTGAGTAATCTCCACACTGATTTCCACAGTGGTTGCACCAGTTTACATTCACTCCAATAGTAGAGTAAGGTTCCTTTTATACCACAGCATGGCTATCATTTCCTAGTGGTTGATTTTTTGATAATAGCTGTTCTTTCTGGGGTGAGATGGAATATCAGCTTTGTTTTAATTTGCGTTTCTCAAATGACCAATGAAATTGAACATTTTTTCATATATTTATTTAATGTTTCTAGGGGCTGGGGGTATAGCTCAGTGGCATAAGCGCTTGCCTGGCAAGTGCAAGGTCCTGAGTTCGATCCCCGGTACCAGAAAAAAAAAAAAAAGAATGCTATTTAATATTTCTACTTCTTCATCTGAGAAGTGTGTATTCATCTCAGATGCCCACTTTTGAATTACATCTTTAAATTTGGGGTGGTCTGAATTATTTGTGTTCTTTATATATTTTAGGCAGTAATCATTTGAGGAACAGAAGACAAAATTTTTTTCCCACACTGTGGGTTGTCTTTTCACAATGAAAGCAGTTCCTCAAGGGATATTTATAGTAGTGAATACCTATATCAGGCAAACAGAGCACGCTCAAATAAACACCTTAATGTTGAACCACATGCTTCCAGAAAAAGAAGTGCAAGTCAAGCCCAAAGCTCATAAGAGGAGGAAATTAGTATGATCAGAGCATAAATCAACACAATGGAGACAACAAACAACAAGAACCAATGAATAGAAAAGTTGTTTCCTTGAAAGATTAATTTAAACCGACAAAACCTGAGCCAATCTTATAAAAAAAAGGAGAGAAATGACTCAAATCCATGCAGTTAGGAATGAAAAGGGTGAAATCACAAAGATACTGCAGAAATCCAGAAGATCATGTATACCTATTTCAACAATTTATATTCTAAGATGGAAAATGCACAAGTAAAAGACAGATTCCTAGATATGTATAAATTCACAAAGTCAAATCAAGAAGGTATAAAAATGCTAAGTAAACCACTATCAGTCAATGAAATTTAAGATGTAATTAAAAACCTATCAACAAAGAAAAGCCCAGGTGCTGTGAGATTCACTGCTTAATTATAAGAAATTTAGAGAAGACCTAATGTTGCTACTTCTCAGTCTCTAATGAAATTGAACAGGAAACAATATACCCAAATTCATTTCTGAAGTCAAGCATTACCCTTATACCAAAGCCAAAGCAGGGCCCAACTAAGAGAGTTACAGGCCACTCTCCCTAATGAACAATAGATACTGGCAAACAGAGTGCCACAAATCATCAAGAAGATTATGCACCATGACCAAGCAGGATTTTTTTTTTTTTTTTTTTTGGTGGTACTGGGAATCAAACTCGTGAGCTTGTACTTGCCAGGCAGGCTCTATGCCGCTGAGCTATATCCCGGCCTGACCAAGTAGGATTTATCCCAGGTATTCAGGGATCGTTTAACATAGGCAAGTCAAAAATGTAATATACCATATTGACAGAGCCAGAAATCATGTGATAAAAAATCATATGATCATCTCAATAGATGCAGAAAAAGCATTTGACAAAGTCCAACACTCATTCATGAGAAAAACCCTACTGAAAATCAGGATAGCTGGTCTGTGTCTCAATCTTTTGAATGCCATCTATGAGAAACCAACAGCTAACATCATACTAAGACTAAGAGGTCAAACACTCTTTTCTTTTTGAGAAAAAAAAAGAGTAACTTTTCTTTCCTTTCACAATGTCTATTGTACCTTTTAGATCTATAGCTAAGATAATTGTACTTCTAATTTTTATTAGTTCATTGCAAGAAAGTGTGTTTACATTGTTTAACCAACCCTACATGCTTACATCTATCTGATAATCTGAGCAACGACTTTGAAGATAACAATATGCAATGTAATAGCCATTGTTAATGTCCTATCATTTTGTTTTGAGTTCTGTATTGCTTCTATTGTTTTTTATTATTTCTTTAAAATGACAGAGAAAATAAAGATTAAATTAAATTAAATTTTAAAAATTAAAAAATAGTCAAATATTGAAAGCTTTCACTCTAATAGCAGGAACAAGACAAGGATGTCCACTGTCAGCACTCTTATACAATATATTCCTAGAAACACTAACCAGTGCAATTAGACAAGGGGAAGAAATAAAAGGAATAAGCATCCTAAAGGATGAAGTTAAATTACCATTATTTTTGGATGACATGATACTCTACAGAGAAGATCCTCTGAAACTCCACAAAAACCTGCAGGTTTAATGACTAAATTTAGAAGTTAGCTGGATACAGAGTCAACTCTCAAAAATCAGTAGCATTACTGTACACAAACATGTCACTGAGAGAGAAATTAGAGAAACAAAACCTTTCACAGTAGCATCCAAAAAAATGAAATACCAAGAAATCGATCTAGTGAAGGAAGTAAAAGACCTCAACTTGCAGTACAATGGAAAACAAGGTTAGATAGGGTATCAGAAAGTGGAAAGATACCCCTTGCTCTTGGATAGAAAGAACCAATAGAGTGAAAATGGCCATTGTTATACAGATTTAATGCAATCCCAATCAAAATTCCAACAACATGTCTCACAGAATTAGAGAAAACAGTCCTAAATTCACTTGGAACATGAAGAGGCCGAGAATAGCAAAGGCAATTCTTGGCAACAAAGGCACTACAGAGGGCATTACAATCGCTGACTTCAAATTATAATACAAAGCTAAGTGATAAAATCCCCCCAAAGCAAAGCACAGAAATAAATCCCCAAAACAGCATGGTGCTGGCAAAAGACAGACCTGAGGGCCAATGAAACAGATGAGGAGATTCAGGGACAATTCCAGACATCCTCAGCCATTTTATCTTTGACAAAGTGGCCAAACACCTTCACTGGAAGATAGGCTCTTTATACTTGGTGCTGGGAAAACCAGCTTTCCACATGCCCAAGATTGAAACTAGACCCATATTTTCACCATGCAAGCTGGATTAAAGATATAAATGCTAAAACAGAAACACTAAGTCTGCCTGGACATAGAATAGGTGCAACTCTTGACAACATTCATGTAGGTAGACTGTATGAACAAAACCCAATAGCACAAGAACTATCATGAAGAATTAACAACTGAGATCCCTTATTAGAAAGCTTTTGCACGGCAAAAGAAACCAATAGCATGAAGAGATTTACTCTTAAAGAATGTTAGTTCCATGAAGTATTTTAAAAATGAATTTTTTTTCTAGATAAAATCTATTTTCTTTCTTTATGTGTATTAGGTAAGGGAATTTATGTTCAATAATGATATTAGCCTTCAAAATCTATAATTATATTTTCATATAATTCTTCCTTTGATTTTCATGGTAACCAAGAGATCCCTATCATCTCAAAAAACCCACTAAGTTAGTCAATTTTATGCTTATTTTCAATAAATATTGGGTGCAAGTTTGGGTATAATCTTGACTAAATTGAAGTTAGCAATTATTATGCTAGTTTTTGAGCTGTAAAGTTTGTTATTTTGGATTAAGTTTATTACTGTAGATATCAATAGGGTAGGCTTTATGCAAATGTAGGAGAAAATACTGTTTATCATTATAACTTTTATTTTCCTTTTCACCAAGCCTTTCTCTCTTATACTATTACGTCCACTATGTTTTTCTATTAAGTATCTGTTCAACTATCAAGTAATAATCATCCATAAGGATTTAAGGTACTCCATCTTTCAAAATTAGTGCAAATCTTAATGCCTGAAAAGACCAAGCCCTCCCCAAATCTGACTTACAAAAGGTCTACAGTAGTGGAACTTCTCTAATGGACAGATGAATGGGAAGAATTGATACACAGTGCCACTATCGCATCAAGGGTATAAATGTCTGAAGTGCAGAGAGACCAAATTCCACCTTTATATAATGCAGGACCAGTTCATTATGTTGAGTGGTTGAATGAACTTATTAAGTAAATTGAGCTCCTTAATCTAGCCTGCTTCTTTATTGAGTGAGCTCTGCCTTCTAATATTTCCTAAGAAACTGATTTTCTTTTCTTTTCAAAGCAGTTTCAATAATGCTAATGAGATCTGAAATCTGCCAATTTTTCATGTGGAGTTAAACATAAATTAATAGTAATGAATCCATTTCCATTTTGTTCATTTATTAATGATCCTTTCAATCACAGTTTTGAAAGGGTCTTTTCTACCGCACCAGATGGCTTACACATCTGTATTTAACCACTTTACTCAATCAAATGTTCAGTGAAAAGTGAATATGATCTTGAAATCATTTTTTAAATTTTAAAAATATTATCTTTTAACTGATACATAAAAGTATAAAATTTGTTGCCATTGGTGGAATAATGTGATATTTTGATAAATGTATACATTGTATAATATTAAAATTTAATTAACTGTATCTCTCTTTGCAAAAATCTCTGTATGGTGAAAACTTTCAAAACCTTTTCACCTAACTTTTGAGATGTAGAGCACGTAATTGTTACTTATAGTCTCTCTACTGGGAAACAGCGGTCAGAATTTATTGTTCTTATCTAACTACAATGTGGACCCACTGATTAATATTTCTCTGTCCCACCCTTTACACTACTCTCTCTAGCTTCTGGCAACCTCTGGCCCTCAGCTTCCATGAAATCACCTGTTTTAGACTTCACATGTGGGATCACATGGTATTTATCTTTCTGTACCTAACTCCTTTGCTTAACGTTCTGATCTCTAGCTCCATGCAAATAACAAGATTTCATTCTTTCTTATGGCTGAATAGAATTCCACATGCTAATGTTGTATTGTTTCTCTAACTATGCCTCAGTTGATGGACACAGCGAGTCCATATGCTATTTTTTGAGCTCTTCTTCAATTCTTTTTTTTTTTTTTTTTTTTTTTTTTTGCGGAACCGGGGATTCAACTCAGGACCTTGCACTTGCCAGGCAGGTGCTTATTCAACTGAGCTATATCCGCAGCCCTTCTTCTTCAATTCTTGTTTTAACTAAACAACAAACACAAATCCCAAGAAACTGTTTTTTCCTGAGGCAGTCCCTAAAAGGGAGGGCTGTTTCTTCTCTCCTTGTGTTACATCACATCTCCTGTTAAGTGACTAGTTGGGGGATTAGTTATCTTAGTCTCCCTTTCTTTACATTTCTATTTTTGTTGTTGTTTTTGAAGTACTGGCGATTGAATTCAGGACCTTGCACTTGCCAGGCAGGTGCTTATGCCACTGAGCTAAATGCCCAGCCCTCTTTATGTTTCTAAATGATTCTCTCTTTTTTTTTTTTTTTTTGTAGCTGCAGAGCCCTTTCCAGCTGTCATTTCCTAATGCCTATAATAGTTTGGGAAGCGTTGTCGTCTGTGTCAGTTACTCTCGCTTACAAACCTTGTGGTTAAGGTTAATTCTTGGTCATTTCAGTCGGTGGGCAGAGAATCTTCCCACCTCTGTGCTCTGAGCTCCTTCAGCGATCTTTCCTGCCACGCTCTCATTGTTCATTCTCAGGATCTTGCACACATTTTCTCATCACCCATAACAGGAAGATTTTTCCCTGATTTCAACCATTCTTCTCAAATCTTCTGTGTTTTCTTTTCCATGCTTGTGACAAAATTTTCCACCACTTTGGGTACTGTACTGAGTTTATCAAATTTAAACTGTTTCAATATTTTGCTCAGGCTTCTTCTTGCCTTTATTAGTAACTAACATATTGATTAGGGACATTATTTTAATATCTTCATAGTCCCATGTGTGATCCTGCACTCGGTGCATTCACAGCTATGGCTACAGGTTATAGTTTTCCCCTTTAAAACATCAAATTATGTTAGTCATAGTTTTAGAGTGAGGCAAAAAGTCCCTAGGAGTAGCCAATATGACATGCGCTGTGTTTCTCAGACTGGCCCAGAATGTCCCTATCCCCCCTATCCACCGTCTTTGTATTTGCTCTGTGTCGGTGATTTTCATCACCAATCTATGCATACGCTTTCCTGTTAGTCCTCCCTTATGACTTTGTCAAAAGGTCACCTTTCAATGGGACTTCCTGACAACCCCAATAAAATTATTACTACTGAGTGTTTTCACTTTATTTCTTGTTAGTTTTCTCCATAAAGCTTATGCATATTAATGTAATTAATGCTTCATTAATTAATTTTTGAGATTATAAAGAAAAACAAACAGCTCTTCATATAGCAAAAAATTTTAATGAGGTGCTCAGAGAAATGTTAATTTTAATTTTATTAATATCAAAATGGAAAGTAAATAAATAATGCCTTCCACTAACAGAGAAGGTGAAATAAAATGATAAATATAGGAAAGGATAGTGCTAGTGCTTCATAAATGTGAAAAGAGAAGTTAGTTCTAATGTGTCACAATAATAGAAGTTATGGGTAAGCCTATAGGTGCTTCTAAATAAAAAAGAATGAAAGAGATAAATATATGCCCCCCCAAAATGAATAAATAAAACATATAAGTTTTTGGAAATGGTAAAGAAGAATAATTAAATTCATAAATACAAAGTAAATTCAAGGAATTAATTTGCTGAAATCTAAAAATAAATTTTATTACTCAAAATGAACAAATAAAATATAAATTAATTAAAACAACTTGCAAAGACTTAGAAAAACCAAAAGGCTCACCAAATTGAAATAAGGAAAGTAGTCAAAGCAATTTCTTATATATTGCCCAACATATAGATTTCCTAATAATGTTGTACTAGGTTGTTGAGGAAACTTCGCGAATATCAGTGATAATTCTTGATTTGGGGTGAAAATAGAAACTCATTCACCCAACATTCTGCTTACTATGTGCTTTGAAATTTTCTTACATTCTAAGCAGTTTGGAAAATGCAGACATTTATCTATTTGGAAAATACAGTAATATATCTAATAAAAATTATATTTATGAAATGAATGTGGCAGTGGAAAATGGAAATTGAAATAACCAGAGGTCCTTATTACCAAGGCATAAAAGAATATGTATTACAGATATATGAAATCATAAACATCCTAATAATCCCCATGTATAGAGAACTGATTTATAAGATATAAAAGCATATTGCAAATTCATATACATATCTCAAATTCCTTGTAGTGGCAATAAGGTAGTATTTATTTGGGAACTGAAAAATTTAGTGAACAGTTTTCAGTACATTTTTCAACATAAAGTTACATGTTTAACTGTTGGGTCACAGAAAGATATCTTCATCTTTGTACACAAGATTTTCTAGACTACTTTTGCTATAGCCTAGGATCTGGACCAAGGGCATATCTTAAAATTCATTGACAACCTTGTAGAGAATGACAGTTTCACAGAGATTTACACAGCTCCACCTTTCAAGGAGGAAAAACATCAGTATTGGCGGATTCTCTGCCTGGAGACACATGATTTATCTGGCACTTGGAGAGATTTATCTATATACAGGCAACTGGCATAATGATCCATACCCCATTACACTTGCCAAGAAGGGAAGCAGGTATCTACCTCTCTTCCCCTCATATGTAGATAGAATTCATTTTTGTCTTTAATCCTTGCCTAGGACACAGATAGCAACTTTTCTGCATAGAGTACATGAAGCAAGTTTTATTGTGTTGACCAAGAATAAGAATCAGGGTGTGGGGGACCAGCTGGTCCCTTTTTAAAGTAGGTAACGATACTATTTCTCTGAGTCAGAGAATTTCATATGCACAACAGGACAAAATTAATAGAGATAAATACTGAGAACTCCAAACCACACAAACGGCTGATTAATTTTGGTGACAGATAAAAGAGTGTGTGTGTGTGTGTGTGTGTGTGTGTGTGTGTGTATTCCTCTATATTACTGTGTATCTGCACCTGTGTGCAAATACAAGACACTCACAGGTTAAAGAAGGAAAGATTTATTTCTGGTTACACTTTATCAAGATTTCAGTCTATACTCAGCTGGCTCCCAGGCAGAATGGCCTGGCAGAAGGACATCAGAGAGGAGAAACTGTTGGTGGAAAGGAAGGAGCAGAGCAGCACAAAGCCTGCCTTCTTACTGTTCCTTTATGTTCCACCCAGACTATAAGCCTATTGGCTGGTGCCACTCACACCCAGGGCGGGGCTTGCATTTTGCACACCCTTAACCCTACTCTCACAGCTTTAAACCGGCACTCACACACCGTAATCCAGCTTCCTGGGAAACCGCCCATCTGTGACATTCTGGGTGGACATTTAGATACAAGCACATCAGGATGCCCAGTTGTGCACCTTCCACTGTGAAATACAGAGGCCAGTTTTCATTTTCCTGCTCTATTTTTTATTTATTGTAAAGGCGCCATGTTTGCCTATGTTTGTGCTTCTTGGTCAGCTGCAGACGCTGTGTAATCACTGGAGACCTCTTGTGTTCAGTTTTACCATCTTGCACAATATTCTGCACAGATTTGGGCCACTAAAAACATGTGGCAGATATTTCTGATTCTATGACAAATTTATAGCATTCTAATGATACCTAGGGTTACATATATATAAAAATTTTTAACACTGTAATCATTGACAAATGTTTATATTTCACCGCTTTTGGAAAAATGTTTTGACTTCTTTGAGACATAATTTGCATGATGTATTATATCATATTGTTATATACAACACACTATCTCAATATTTGTTCATATTTATAGTAGAATATTTTCATGTAACTTTCAATTTATTAATATTTTTTCTAGAATGATGCCTATCTGATGGCAATAGCTATTTGATTTTTGCACTATTCTCATGTATTTTTAGTGAAACACTTTAAAGCAGTTTCATCAAATATAAATTCCAATGACTAATTTAGTGTAGCATACAGAGTAAAATAGGAATAAGCATTTAGATTTAAAAATATTAGTAATGCAATAAAAGGGCATATAGAGTAATTTCCTTGATAAGAAATGAGATTAACTAAAATAGACCTGATTCACTTTAAATTAAAAATAACCATAAAATGTTCAGCTAATAGTTTTGGAAACACTGAATAGTTTTAGATGACTAAGTATTTAATCAAATTAACATAGAATTATGATTATTTAAATCTGTCTAATACTCCAACACATGACAAAGTAAGTACTTTCACAAAAGAAAGAATAAGGTTTTGTAAGTATTTGATTGTATAAGTATTTGATTTTATAAGTATTTGATTGTATACCAGTTTTTCCTTATTATCTATTATTTGAAAACAATATTACTAATTTTGAAATAGAAATATAGTACCAGTGTATTTAGTCAGGCTTCTTTGGAGATGGAGAGAGAGTAGGATGCACACACATTAAGAGATTTACCTTAGGGCGCTGACTTAGCTGATGTTTGAGCTGTCAATTTTAAAATCTGCAGGGGAAAGTTCTAAACCTGTTAGGTTTGAGATTCAGGTAGAGTTAATATAGTGTTGAATTTGAAGGCTGGAAAACAAGAATTTCTATGTTGCATTCTAGAGGCAGAATTCTTTATTCTTTTGGAAAACTTAGTTTTGCACTTAAGACCTTCTTCTGATAGAATGAAACACACATATTCTCTCTCTTTAATATATATGAAAATGTGTATACATATATCTGTATATGTACATATAATATATAACTATTATGTATTTTTTCCTTTATAAGCATGATTTGTCCTTATTCTAGGCATTTTCTTAGTGTAATTTTCAACCTAAATGTAAATTACCTTTATTGTAATTGTCAGAACTCTTATTAGCTGATATTATCTACTCAATACAAAGAGAAATTCCAAGTTCCTTGTGTTACACCTTACTAGATCTTTTCCCCAGGATAAATAGACACCTAACTTGTTTTTATTGTTAGCTATGCATTTTCACTATAGGGAGTAGACTGTAATCAAATGGAGGGAATGAACAAATGAATTTTGCATATTGCAGGCCACTGTCATGGCCTCAGCATTGGTAATCTGTAGTTAGACCCATTGAATTGATACAGTGATGTTTGGAAACACATATTTATGGTCTTAAGGATTGTGCAAGCATTTACAAGAGGCCAAAAACTGGAAGAGAGTCCTCTATCTAATGACCACAATGACCCTGTGAGCCATGCGATATCACCCTTGGAAGGACTCAGGGATTCAAGGCAACTGTCCTAAAGGCACAGCTCAAATTAAACCCAACATCTGTGGTTGTAAACGTGACTCAACTTGTCTCCATGAATATATAAATTGATGGGTGGATAGTTCTTCATTGTTCTACTCTCAAAAGATCCTTTCAAAAACTCAGTGTCTCATTTCTAATCACCGGATGGATCTGCTTGTTCTTGACTTTGCATATACAATAAATAATAACGAACAGCAAATAATTATAGGTGAAGTTTTTATAACAATTATCAGCTAACTTGTATACACTCATTTATACAGTGTTTTCTCAGTATGTGTTTTATGTTAAGCACTATATATTATAATTGTCCTGCTTTCCTTTTCGGAAAAAAATAATAGTTTCTTCCTAAATAAAACTAACAAAATATCCATAGCACTGCGTGCTCAAAGGCAATTTTAAAAATTGCTACCTTATATTTTTTACTCACACGTCACTTCCTAGAATTTGCTGTTATTATTTGAATTATTTAAAACTGAGTGTTTGTGTGTATGTACACACACATATGTTTATGTATTATGTGTGCTATCGATGACATTCAGAAATACACCTTCCCGCAGATAGAGCGTATTACTTATTTTAAAATAAAAGCTGCATAAATAATGGAAATTACTTAAGAGCTGGGTAGATTCTACTGAAAAGATAACCTCTGCAGATGAACATTTTCATGGCAGCCAACACTGATTTTATCCTGAAAAATGATGACATTATCAAAACTCAGAATGAATTTTAGCATGAGAAATACTTAACCTTTTTTTCTCAAAAATAAAGGAGCATTATTAATGACTGAGAAAAATATAGCCTTTTTGATGAAGACATTCCTGTTCTTTATGCTTTGAAAATTTACATAAGCAAAGGTATGAAAGTGGATCACTAGGCTAAATCATTTAGGAAGGAAGTGTGCCTACTTTATTGTACTGCTCTTTGGAACAGGAATGACAAAATCTCTTAAATTATTGATGGAGTACTAAAGCATGTAAATATGTAGGAAGCCTACCATGTTCACACACGGAAGTTTCAAAGGCACCGTTACATATACCATAAAGGAAGTAAAGTGGCACAAAATCAGAATGTTACCATCATCAAGAATTAAAAATAAAATAAAATTTATTTTTAAGACACTAGACATTTACATACTATTCCAGAATTAGACCAGAGGTTCCACAAGCTGAAAAATTCTTGTCTACCAATCTCAGCTCACAATCTCGAAAATAAATTTAACTATTGCTAACTTCTCCTGGTCTTCCATGTGAGAAAGCTAGGCAAAGAGAGGAGAGCTGTCTCTTCTGAGGTCCAGCAGGGTCTGTTGCAATACTGTCTCCTCTCCTCCTCCCAAACTGACCTTGTCTTTATTACTTATCTGAGTTTCAACCTATGGGGGCCCGCTGATGGGCAGAGAATTCAGGGTCACTAGGACAGGAGCTTATTTCACCACACTTCCTTCGTCTGCACGAAATAACAGCAGAAACACTGGAGACCGCAGGAGTCGCATCCATGAGAAGCTCTTCTTCACATGAGGAGATCCAGAAAGACCCTGGATGTTCAGAATCCCGTACTCTGTTAGGAAGCAGGAGTACTTCCTTTTACCAGTTCAGCTTTCTTTGAGAAGGGATTTTCTTTTTCTGTATTCTCCAAGCAATGTCTGCTCATGACCTCTTCTCTGCAAAAAGAAGAGTGTATTCCCTTGGTGTTTTCAGATTCAGGAAGTGAGGATGAATGTGTTTTCTCCCTCTCTCACTGTGCTGTAAACTTTCTTAAAAAATGCCTGGGGATTTGGAAAACACCATCACTTTGGGAGGTACTGAGTCCCATTGCACAGGCCACAACCATTGAAAACACAGACAGAATGGTTTTTGAAACACAGTGCATGTGGAAAGATTGAGGATGCTGGTGTGGACAAGGCAGGCAGCAGTCCGTGTCTAGGCACAGAACTTGAGGGTTCTTATGAAGCTTCCAGAAAATCATTTAGAACATGCAATCCTTGCTTCTTTCTTGGTGCTGTTACTGCTTTCATTTGCATGCTTTGTTTTACCAACAACGTCTAAGCAAGTGACTTGTTGAATTATGAAAGCTTGAGATATTATGAAAGCAAATGATAAGATGTTTTTATAAAGCTGACAGGTTGCTTTTATAGTGTCTGGATTATACGCACAGGCTGTTAAAATAGCAGGTAGGGCATGTGAGGCCTTAGGCTACCAGCAGGAAATCTAGTCTGAGTATTAATATAAGAATTCAGGGCATTTGGGGTCTTTGGCTGATACAAGATTTTGTGAGCACACTGTTGTGACTTGTGTATAAACAACACATGTGCCAGTCTTAGTACATACAGAAATGACTTAAGAGCTTTAGCAGATTTCCTTAGTCAGTAGTGCTTTATTTAGTAGACATGGCTGAAGGAATGATTTACTTATAGGAAAAACAACAATCCCAGATTATAAGATAAAGAGAAAAAAATTAAAAAGGAAAACAGATAAAAATTAATGTAGCTATGATTTGAGTCCATCACTTTCTCCTTGGTGAAACAACATACCTGACCTCTTCAATGCAAAGCAGCAGAGGTTTCCTATGATCTTCAGAGAATTTGGTCCATGGTTAATTGGCCCAAGGCAGGCATAGCTTGCTGGGTAAAGGCTGCTCAACCAATGAAAAACAGGAAGAAAAGAGAGAAGAGGAAGGAGGTAGGGACAAGAATATACAGCACACTCTGTGATGTCCCCAGTAATCTACATCGAGGCTCTACCTCCTCCCCGCACTTTCAGCTGCCAAACTCCTCTGGGGAATAAATCCACTCATGAGTCCAGCATACTCAAGGCACAATCACCTTCCTGCCATATGGGACACTGGTGGCACATTTTAGGCAGAAACCATGAAGAAGTTGTACTTCAAAATTAGTAGAAAGGGACAGCATGCCTACGTGGAGAGGGAATTTCAGTACACAGTAAGGGCCAAAGGGAAATGGGGCAAAAATTAAACTAGAAACAGTATCATATATGAAAGGAATTAAGAATTTATCTGAAAATTGTACACAGTTATAGAGTTGAATAAAGAATCTGTGAATGTGAAGACATGAGTAGAAAATGGTGAATTAAAATAGAGATAAATGGTTAGAATCATAAGCAGTATAAACAAATGGTCCCCAGACACATGAGATAGCATAAAATTACCTGATATACATTCATTCAGTGTTTGGAAGGAGAAAACAGAGTTAGGTCAGAAAAATATCTAAAGAAGTAACAATTTTTCAAATATAATGAAGATATAAAATGAGAGATCTAAGAAGATTAGCATAAAATGGCGAGTAAATAAAAAGTAATCTAAAAATAGCACTCCAACCGCTGAAAACTCAAGACAAAATTTTTGAAGGCCATCAAAGAAAACTTACAGAGGAATGAAGTGAGAACAGCAGAATTCTTTTTATAAAATTTAAAAACTATAACTCAATGAAAAGCCATGAGGTGATGAATGTAAAAAAAAAAGTAGCTGTTAATAAGCAGTGCATGTATCTTTTGAAAAGTCCAGATGAAGTAAAATGTTTCTCCAGCAAAGCAGAGTGAGAAGTTCATCCCAGGGCACCTGCACTGCAGAACCCTTCAAAAGAAGTGCTTTGAGCAGAAGATATGAAGTTGTATCTACAGAAAGAAATCAAGATGTCTGGGGAAAATTAAACCAGGGGTAAACAAGAAATTTTTTAAAATAACATTTAAAAATGACAATCTAGAACAAAACAAACATGTAAAATCTGCAGTGAAATTTATAAAATATGTAAAAGTGAATCCTTACCAACAATAATAAAAATAATGGCAAAATTAAAAATATAGTACATGAGGATACACTCTATAAAAGTGTTTTAATATTCTTAGAGGGTAGATTTTACTAAGCTAAACTGTGCACTGCAAACAAAAGAGGATCAGTTCAAATTTTTAAAAGTTGTACAATTAAATGTGAAAATAAAATGGAATAATAATAATCACACAAATTAAAAAGAATGGCAGAACTCACAGAAAGTCATAAGGAGGTATATTTAAATAAAATGATGAAGAATCACATACATGAAAAATTTCTAAAAGCCTGAAAAGATAGGAATGTTAGACTGAATAGAAAATCAAGAGCTAGTTATGTAGTAGAAACCTGTTCTACATATAAAGATATAGAAATTTAGAAGAACATTGCAAAGTCTAATAAAAGAAAATTCAAGTGGCTCAATAATTGAACAGTAGAGTTCAGACTGAGGAATACTTTTGGTGATAACTAGGAAGACATATTTTTGGGTTGTGTACAGACCTAACACAACAACTTCCAAATATACCAACCTAGAATTGAAAAGGCAAATAGTCAAATGTATATTTGGAGATTGCACACTCCATTCTCAGGTAAATATGTTAAAAATGCATAAAGAGAATAAAAAACCTGAACAATGTAAGATAGGTCAACTAATTGATATTTAAAGAACAAGAGTACTAAGATGCATGTGCACATGGAGAACTTGTCAGAAAAGCACATATTCTGTGCCCTAATACAAAAGTCAGAAAACTAAATTAGAATTGTATTAATAAGAGCAGAATCACATCAATAGCAGGATCATATAAGGGAAATCTCTGACACATTTAAAAATTAAATAGCAAATTTGTAAATAACTCAAGTTCATCAAAAAGGTATTTAAGACATTTTTAACTGAAAGACATGAAGGAGATGATCAAAATTTGTGACATGGTATCAAAATATTTTTATAAGGATATTTATTGCATAAAGCAATCAAATTAGAAAACATAGTATGGTAGAGTGTCTCAAGAAACTAGAGAAAAGGTAAACTGCCCCAAAAGGAAGAAATTAGGTGACAGTAAAGATAGGAATTTATAAAACTAAAAACAGATAAAAAGGAGAAAAATCAATGCAACTAAAGTCTTAGTGTTGGAGCCAATAAAACTGATGAAACACTGTGCAGTTACATTGAGTGAAATGGAAAGAAAATGTAATTTTTCAACATTAGAAAGGCAGAGAAAATCCATTGACTTAGAAGGAAAATAATGGAATTTTGCAAACGTGCCAAATTATTTGTAAATTGTATCCTCCTTCTAGTAATCAAGACCCCCTAAGTCTCTGCTATTATCTCTTTGCAACATTAAATTTCCTTGGAATAGCTGCTGTCAGTGTTGAAGACTGACATGTACTTTTAATGTGTTAAAGGTGGACCCTACATTTAGAGTAATGTGCATTTATTAAAGGTGTAGACATTTTAAAATAATAAAAGTGCACCTAGGGTTTAGCAGTGACTTAATACAATTTTTGATCCTAAAAGCAAATCCCCCTGATCCATCAGGCTACAACTGCAGGAACGGCACTGCTACCCAGAATCAAGAGGACCTCTGTTTAGGAGAGAGAAGAAGGTGATGCAGTATGTGGGGGCAGATTTGTTTGTTGAAAGTATGCATTTTTTTACTGCTGGATTGAACACACGAGAGTAAGATTTATAGCATCACAGTTTGCGACAGTTAAACCTTGGAAGCAGCCTGTAGCCCATCAACAGATGAACGGATAAAGAAAACGCAGCATTGATGCCAGTGGAGCGCTACTCTGCAGTGAAGATGGGTGAACTTGAATCTTTTGTTCGAAAATTGATTCACTATGAGACTGTCACACTAAGTGAAATACAGCAGACACATAATTCAAATATGACATGGGTTCTCTTTTACGAGAAACCCAAATCATAAATGAAAAGGAAAACAGAGCACAGATGATAGAAAGTAGGGAGACGGATCATTCGCAAACTGGGAGGGGATGGAGACACAGAGGGAGGGGAAGGGAGATGCAGAAAGGAGGAAAAGAGAAATCAAGGTGCGTTATGTGCACGGGCCATGTCCACGCAAGGGGTGTGAACCCCGTGCTACAAACACGGCTAACACAAGTTTTTGGAAAGAAGGCAATCTTATTTGGAGCTTGAGTTTCCTTATATTTCAACATCTTGAGAGACTTTTATTACTGAAACTGAGTGGATAACTTTGGCATCGTTTTCTCTGTAGCTATGTTTTGTAATTAGAATATCTCTGGTCGTAGTGAACTTCACAGCAGGTGTTGGGAAGGCTGTTTGGGATAAGATGCAGCATTTAGAGTGGTTTTCCAGTCTGGGCTGAAGAGAATACTGGAATGGTTGACACGTTAGACCTCCGGGGGGATGAATATCAGTGTCCTGTAACAATTCCCGGAAGCTGCACAAAGTCAAGTGGGCTCCTCTGGGATTAGTTAGGCCTTGTGAGTGGGAGGAACAGGACGGCAGGGATAAAGAATGAGAACCTCTCCAAATGGCGTAGGATACAATACGTAATACAAGAGAGGCGAGGACCATATTTATACCAAGTAAGAGCACTGGCTAAAGATACAAGTCGGTGGTTTGTTGAGCGTCTTATATTTCTATGAACAGCGTTTTTTCTTAAATACTGGCTTCTTACATCTTTTCAACCAAAAGAGAAAGTCTGACTCAGTATTTGGTAGAAACAGATGAGAAAAGATCACTTCCTTTTCCTCTTATTTTTGAGCTACCTAACCAAGTGCTTTGTTCCTCTGTGAATTTAGCTGTATGACAGCCTTTTTGTCACCCAAATGCCTCAAAATAGTAGATATAACAAGATACAAGGGAACGCAATAGAAAAAATAAAGGGCACGAGGGAGAGTGACAATGAAATCGTAACTAAAAACTGTACTTGGAAGAAGACTGAAATATCAGCATCCAGTTGAAGTCACCAAAGGGGCCCACGCCACGTTCACTGGGTTATGCATTTAGGCTTCTTTGCTTCCAGACCCAACAAACCCAAAATTCTTTAGAAATATTCAAAGTCCATAAATTGCCTTCATCATAAAAGCAAACAGCAAGAACTGGATTCTAAGACAAAGGCACAAGTTAAAAAATCCAAGGAATGTTTAAATTACTTATCAAAACTAAACAAGATGAAAACAATAAAACAAAAAACCCAGGCACATATTTATGCAATGTGATAGTGTAGATTTTGGGTAGGGAGGCGTCTTTTCGACATGGGCAAGGAAGGACAGACTCTCCCCTGCCAGGAAAAAATGGCTCCTCTCTCTTTCTGCCCTATTTGAGTGTGCATTAAATTTCTGCTTAATAAGCCCTTCCCACCCCTCTTGAGGGGTTCTTTTCCTGCAATGGCAGTCAGCAAACCGTTGTTTCTATTCAACAGGTGGGGTAGGTTAGGTTGTTTATCACAGCTGTCATAAGTTTCTAGGGTCCTATCTGGTAACACTAGAAAGGCTGTTTGCAAACCATCTTCTCCCTGTATTGGTGTTTTTGTTTGGTTGGTTTTGTTTTCTTTTTGTTTTATAATACTTAAAATTAAACTCAGGGCCTTCAGCCCCAGGGTTTTTGAAAAATATTTTTTACATAATTCGTTGGAAGACAGATTCTTGCCAATATGAATTTGTGATGCTCTGGCCTCAGCTTCCTCGAGTGCGGGGGTTACAGGCATGACTCACCACACGAACCCTTTCCCTACATGGTTAATAAGCAATCGTGCCAATGTTTTTACCTCCTGTCGACTTGTTCTTGTTTAATTTTCAACTAGTTCAAATGTGAGGATGTGGAGAAAGCGGGTTACCAACTTACCTTATGGGTTTCCAATTTCTCTGTCATCTGTGAGAAATCACTGTGAAATGGCAACACTTCACTTTGCCTTCCGCAGGTCACATTAATTTGTTTCTAAAAGGAATTAGTTTTCCAAAATTAGTACTTTGAAATATGTATTAAAGGAATAAATGCCTTCCATTTGGTTACTATTATATGCTTAAAAATTCAGTAAGGATCCCACATATTTTAGAGTCCATATGTTATGCAATGATTAGAACAATTACTATTCATTAACATTTTAAAAAGTATTTTCTGTTGTTAGAGCAACCGTTCATTCTCTAATCAATTGCTAAACAATGGAAAAATGATAAGTTTCTTATCCTTGTTTAAATGAACTTATAGTATTCATTCTGCTTTCTTTTATTATTATTATTTATTTATTTTGGGGGGTACTGGGAATCAAACTCAGGACCTTGTGCTCACCAGGTGGGCGCTTATTCCACTGAGCTATGTCTCCAGCCCCTCATTCTGCTTTTTAGAAGTGTTTGTTATATAAGCTTTATTAATTATAATTAGTATACTTTGAAGGGATTCAAAACATGAAGGTGTTTGTATTTGCGTAATTTTGAATAACTAATTTGATTTCAAGACTGTGTAGATGAAGAGTAACCACTCCTTAAATTTTCATGAAAATAAACCATCTATGAACTACTTACTATACTTGGTGTCCTCCATGGCTAGTATAAAACATAATGATGTACATCTGCTAGCATGTTTTTAAATATAATTTCAGTATATGATTGAATTCTTCAAATAGGTAAAATGCTCTGTCTTTCTCGAGGAGGCCGGCTGGCTTCAGGTTGATATTTTTGCTGAACTCTTGCCTGTTCCATTCCTCAGGCAACTAACTGATATAATTAATTAATGCATTAATTTGGGAATTATTCCTACAAACACTTTCAAATTCCCATTGGTGCTGTGTATGAAGCTAAAGCTATAAATAGCAAAAATGTTTCATCTGTTATCTTGGCACTTACAGCCCTCTCTTTACTCACTTTTGAAAAAAATCCAATTACTCAGAAAAAGTGGAAGCATTCTGGGCATTATGAAAATTTGGATTCAACCTTCATCTTTCATATCTCATTTCTTTGGCATACTTTACGAATATGGTCAAATCAGTGAAAGTGAGCAAGACACACGGTTTTAAAAATTCTCCTTGCCCGTATTTCTTTTCTTTTGTGTTGAACATTCCATTGAACGTTTAACAGCCTATCCAATGTGGAAAATTAAGATATAAGAAAATTAAGAAATATATATTTTGACCTTTGTTAATCACATTGAAAAGAACGCCTTACTTTCTTCTGACTTACTTTTCTGTGTCATGATATAATTCAGAACTCTTTTCTTGTACGTTCACTTAACTCTAATTCACCATTTTATCACATCTCTCCAGTGTTCCGGATAATGCTTGTAGAGCTACCTCTTTAACTGTCAAAATAGCTATTTAGGATCATTTCAAATTTTACTACTACAAAGAAATCCATGAATAAAGTAGCTGTACAGTTTTCCCTCTGCATATTACAAATAGTTCTTTTGGATATATGCCTAGAAGATTTGACACATCAAATGATGTGCACAGGAAATTTTCTTAGAGATGGGATATTGCCTTCCAGAAAATCAGTATCAATTTGTTTTACACTAACCATGTGTGAAATTATGCAAATAACTAGCACTTTATTATAGTAAGATTATGAGAGAAAATAATACTGAAAACTGACATATCAGGTGGTCTCGAAATGCATTCTTGATTATTCCTGAGGTCAAGTATATTTTCACATATTGATCATTAATATTTCTTTAGTACTTAATTTGTAAATTTGTTTTCTTATTCTTTGCTTATCCTCTTTACTAATTTAAAAATTTCTATGCAATTCAAAATACTACACGATTAGCTAAGATCAAACAGAAAATCTCACAAGCAAGAATAAGAAAGCCACCATTAACGTGCTTTTAAATGTCTTCTCTCTGTCTCTGTCTCTGTCTGTCTGTCTCTATATATACATACATACATATATATATTAATATTAGTCATGTATTATGTGATTCACTGAAAAATTCAAACTATTTCAAAACATCAAAATATTCATCCTCCATACGGCTGTATTGGTTTTAACTCATGTCTTATGAATGGATATTTATAATATACAAACACAGGGTTCCATACGTTCACCTTGTCATTTGAGGATGTGAGCATTGGTACAAACAGCTGAAACGAATGACGCGCACATTGTGAAGTTTGATAGATGCTGTGAAGTTGCTTTGTTTAAAGGTTTTACAAGCTCAGAGTTATTAGGAAATTTGTTTTAATATTTAAATAATTCTGAACTATACAGCTTGGTTTCTCTTTGGTGAGGAACCATTAAAGGACAAATGCATCCTTGCTTTCACTTGAAGCCATTTGTTAGCCTGGTTAATACATGCTGAGTACTTACTGCCAATTGTATTTCTTTTTTCTGAATAATGTGTTCATATTCTGTGGCTTGATTTCTGTTTGCAATTTTTCTCTTAAATACAAAATTAGAAGAGCCTTTAAGTTTTGGTCTGTGATAAGACTGCATAAATTTTTTTCAGTTTACCATTTTAAAAAGTGTTTACACTGTACACAATTGGTAATATTAATTAACTTCAATTTAGAATAGCTCTACTATTAATTGAGCCTATTTGGTCTTTGATTCCTTTTATAATTTTTCTAGCTTGAGATTTTGTAATTAAAGACAACTTGTAAGAAAGTATATTTCTAGACTAATTACATTTATCAGTCTTGGCCTGGTACCATTTTAAATTAAATTATTATAGTGTATGAGTCATCTTTCCATTACTGTTATAAAATAAATAAGAAAATCAAGGATAAAACGTTTATTTTGGCTAAGGGTTTTGAAGAGTGCATTTCATGGTCAGCTAGTTCCGCTGCTTTGGTGGGGGGGAGGCGCACACATAGTGATCGGGGGTGCGGTGGAGGAAGGCTGCGCGTTGCGGCAGCCAGGAAGCACCGAAGGGCAGAGATGGCAGGAACAAGATGGGGCCTGCTAGGTCCTAACCCCAGTGACAAGATTCTTCCACCCAGTGCTGCCTTCTGACGCTCTGATCATCTCCCAACAATCCTATCAGTTGTGAATCTATCAATGAATGAACGTATGGGTCAGCTCAGAACCTTCATTACCCAGTAATTTCTCAAAAACCTCGTCTCTGAACCTTGTGGTTCTGGGTACTGAGCCTTCAATACGTTGAAATTTGGGGGATCCTATTTTATACCCAAACCACAAGGCATGGTTTTCCTAGGTTATTTTTATTTTGGTAATAGTGTATTTTAAACGTTTTCTTTAGATTCCATTATAGTTCATATCCAGATGTTACCCCCAAAAATCGTGTGCTCAAAGGTGGGGATTTTGAAAGGTGTTTGAATCGTGGGGGTGGGCGGATAGCTGACCTTAACGTTATGAGGCGGCCTGCTGGAAAAGGCCGGTCTCTTAAGGTGTAGCTTCCTCCCCAACTGGTCCAGCCTCCTGCTTCTCAGCTGCCATGACCCACGCGGCTTTCCTGTGAGGCAAACCCATCCCTTTCCCCACTCTTGGCTGAGAGCCGGCTGACTACAGACAGTGCGAGCGAGTTATAGGTGTGGGTTGTTTTGTCCCCCTGATGACAAAAGCGACTAAGCCAAGCCAGATATTGAATGCGAAGATCTTTTGCAAAACATTAGATAAATTTAAGACCCATGAATATTTTCATTCATAAAAGTATTGCTGAGGTGGGGCATGGTGGCGCATTTCTGTAATCCCAGCACTTGGGAGGTGGAGTCAGGAGGACCACTGTGAGTTCTAGGCCAGACTGAACTACACAAGAAGACCCTGTCTCAAAAAAAAAAAAAAAAAAAAGTTGAAAAATTCAATAGAGTCTCAATAAAATTCCAAAAGATTTTCTGCATTGAAATTGACGAGTGAATAAAAAATTATGTGCAAATGCAAAATTCTTGAAAGAGGAAAAAGAATCGATAGCTTTGCTTTTCTTCACCCAGTCTTAATGAAAGATGGATAACAGAGAAAAAGCAGATAAATCTTTTGTTAAAGGGGAAGAGACCAAGAAGTGGAGGATGGAGGGGGAAGAGGAAGGGATTCAAAAAGAATGAAGAGGTATTATCCTGTGGGAAGGTAATAATTATTTCTGGCAAACATGTATTACAATACCAAAATAAAGATAAAAAATAAGACTTTATAAACCAGAATAAGTGTAGCACTAGGATAAGATAGAGAAAGCAATCAATGAGTATAGCAAACTCTAGTTTAATTCATGCATATATAATTAGCTGATTTTAACCAATGTGGCATGAAGGTTCCGTGGAGAAATGCTATCATACTTTCAGTAAATAGTTCAGGACATCATTTTGAAAAATGTAAGTTCCATTCTTACCTCCTAGCCTACATAAAAATTATGATAAATCATAGACATAAAAACTATATATAGAAAAATAAAAGCTTTCCAAAGAATACATAGATTGCATTTACAAATTTGCTTTAGGGGGAGACTTCTTTGCCACGCCCAAACTATACTGAGAAACAAAGGCCGAAAAATTCATCTTTTTCTTCCTTAAAACTGAAAACTTATATATTCTTCAATAGATACTCTTAGGAATATAAATGAGAAAGCCATGGATTTTTAGGTAGTATTTTTCATAGACGTCTGATAAAGATGTTCTGCATAGAACACATGAATAATTCTTGCAAAGTAAAAAAAGAAACTGATTTTTAAAAACTGGGTAAAGCATTTGAAAATCATCTACACAACGTGATGAGAAATGGCTGGTGAATACATGTTATCTTCCAGGGAAATGAAAGGTAAAACCGCGAGGTCATAGCCACAGAACAGCATGGTTGAAATCAGAATGACCGGCAAGCATGCCGGGACTTACTGATGAGCCTGCTGACGTTCCCGTCCTCACACTGATGCCGCTGGGGACCCTCTGCTTTTAAATATGAACTTTGGTGAAAATCGTGCTTAAATTTAAAAAAAAATCACAGCAAAAGACATGTTGTCATTAATTTTCCTCAAAATATCCCCTTTCTTTGAACACATTTATCTCATTGTTCTTAACTACTTTCTGAAGCAGAAGTCCTCTTTATGGGCATCTTTACAAATTATCACCAAAAGTACAGGGAGTGCTGCTGCTAAGGGCAGGCTCATGGAAACATTGCAGTGTGTCTACACTGACTTTATTCACAGGATCTGGAACTGAAGAACTTCTGGTTTAACCCCAAAGCCAAAATGACCACAAAACATAAACATTTCAAATGGACTTGGGACAATGAGCTAGCAGTGGTGGTGCAACAAAAGACATGAAAGCGAACTTTATAAAATTCAACCTTCATAGTATATGACACCTTGTTATATGAATGTGAACATATGAATAAAGGAATATTTAAAAATTATTAGCTATGCTATGTACAAATTCATGGGTAAATATTTTGTTGCATAATGATATTTTAGTCAATGATGAGCCATATGTGATTTCATAAGATTATACTGCCTAGCGATGTATCCATGCAGCATGGAGTCGTAAACACACACTGTGATATGCACACATTTATGAAATCACCTAGCACTGCATTTCTCAAGACATGTCTTTGTCTTTGAGACACATGACTCTGCATGTTTCTACATATGTAATTTATCTGTGTCTGCTAAGATAGCCTACATGCACTGACACCCAATGTATCCATTAGGGTTCTTTAGGGGAATAGAATAGGTAGAAAATATACATGTAATTATACAACATGTGTCAGGTAGACTTACAGAAACAGAGACAGGAAAATCCAGAAGGGCTGTCTGTGTGCAGGGGAGGCAGGAAACCCAGGAGCTACTCAGAGTAGGAAGATGGAAGCTGTAGAACAAGAGGACTCATGGATGTAGCACCAGTCTGAGGAGGAAATCCAGGCAGGTCCCAGAGAGTTGCTGGTTGCTGGTCCAAGTCTATTGGATGTAGAAGAAACAGACACTAGCATCCAAAGGTGACTGATCCATGCATTTATAAAGAGTGGAGTTTTTATGCAAATGGTAAGTTGAAAAAAAAACAGTTATTTTAATCAACACTTTTGGATATCATTTTGAAAAAATAAATTTTATCCTTATTTCATAGCATGCATAAAAATTATCTTGTATGAGTCATAGGCATAAAATGATACATAGAAAAATAAAACTCTCCAAAGAATATGTAGGAGATTATATTTGAAAATTTGTTGTAGGCAGATTGTTTTGCCCACTCCCCCAAACTACACATGGGAAATCAAAGCAAAGGGAAGAAACTTTTACTTTATCTAAGAAATATTTGTTCTTCAGTAGATGTTGTTAAGAATATAAAGAGTAAATCTAGAAACTTTGTAGGTCATATTTATCATACACATGCCAGATAAAGACTTCTGTCCAGAAATTTTGCATCATTCTCACAGAACAAGAAAAGAAACTGGCTTTAAAACTGGACAAATATTTGAACAGAAAGTTCTTAAAACAAGACATAGAAAGTACCGATGAATGCACACATCACACTTCAGGGAACTGAAACACAAAGCCATAAGACTGCAATGCCCAGATCAGCATGGCCAAAATCAAAACAGCTGATGCATAGGCCATGATAGGAGTCTCCTGAATGACCCCACTGATCTCCACATTCTCACACTGACGCCGTGTCACCCATCACTCTTCAATATGAGGTATGTTATAGTTTGAATCAAATTTGATCTCCAAAACTCTCATGCCCTCAGAAGAACCGCTTTTGGAAGGTGATTGAAATTTAGGGGTTTATACCTGACTTGCTAATGGGAGGTGGGCCTCCCTTTGGAAGAGGCAGGTTACTGGAGGAATGACCTGGAACAGTATACCTCCATCCCTAACTCATTCCTTCTCTCTCTGCTCCCTGAACACTACACCACAAGCAGGATTTCTCTGCTAGTCATTCAGCTTAGCACTGGCTGACTGTTGACTAAACTTTGAGACCAAAATTCTCTCTTCTCTTGAGTTCTGGGTGTTAGGTATTGTGCTTTGGTGCTAAAGATAGCAGCTAATACAGATTTTAGTACCAGAGACGTGGAGTTGTTGCAGTGATTGCCTGACTATGAGATTCTCGAGCGTTTGGAAGTGGTGTGGGAGAAATTGGGAAGATATGGAGATGCCTTTTGGAGAGGCTGTGGAATGGTATAAGCCAAACTAGATGTGAGAGTGAGAAGACCAGGACAGTGATAGAAATGCAGATGACAAATGCTAGGCTCAGCAGGACTCTTTGGGAACAAGGACTACAAGACAGTTAGTCTCAAGCCTGTGTGTATTATGTGCTCCCAGAAGCTATATGTACATTTTGTAACACTGAGACTTCTCGGAAGACTGAGATCAGGGGCAGCAGACTAATTAATCAGTTAATGGAAATTTCAAGGCAGCCCAATATTCAGGTTGTGGCATGGTACTATTGGGAAGTTTTTGCCAGCTGTATATTGAGAATCTGGACCAAATGATACAGCTAAGTAATTTAAAAAATTTTAAATTTCACTAGAAAGGAAGAATCTATATAGTTAGGCCTGTAAATAGTATTTGGCCATGCGTGATCTGTTGCTAAAAAGATTAGCATCAGGAAAAAGTCAAGAACTTTTCATTGGGACAATAGAAAGGATCCTTTGCAGGCATCTGAGAAATCAGAAGGAGTCCAACATTTTCAGGTTAAGAGGCACAAATGTAAAAGATTTACCTTTGAGAAGACAGCCCCAAAGAACAGCCTGCATAAGAATGGTCACAGAAGGAATTGGTTCTTTGAGGTTCAGTTCACAGTGCAGAGCCATCAAAGCAGGCAGAAGTCTTTGCTGCTAGGCTTGAGTGATAGAATGCTCAGAAGAATCCAGAAAAGAAGAAAACTTCTGAAACAATGAATAAAATTATTCCATGGTGTAACATGACACAGGGGGGCTCAGTAATGGTTCTAGCTGGCAGCAGACTTTGGAATCATCCATGTGGTTGTTTTTATAGCCTTATAAAATGCAAGAGTCATGGGGTCTGTGAGCTTCCACCCAGATTTTAGAAGAAGGCTTGGAAGGCCATCTACTTTGACCCTGCGTGGGAAATGCACAGTGCTGTGAGAGTGAAATCAAAATTGCAGCGGAGATCCAAGGAAATTGGAGATGCCAGAACGGTGGGATGTCTCCTGAAGGAGGTGGCAGGCAATGGGCAAAGCCACCCAAGAGGAAAGGTATGTGGTTTACAATCTGCAGTGCTGTAGGGCTAGGTCTTCCCAAGCCCTTTGGGGTTCATATCTTTGTCCTAGGGTGCTAGATACAGAGTTACAGGATTTATTGTTTTTCCTGCTAAGATTTAGTCCTACATTTGGTCCTTTTAGCCCTGTTTCACAACAGGACTATGTACCCTGTGACATTAATATTTATAGTGGCTCACACCTAAGTTTATTTGAGGAACAGATGGGGTTGTATTTTTCAGCAGTGCTTGAGCTTTGGTATCTCCTAGAGATGGACCAAATGGGTTTTGCATAAAGAGTTATGCATGTGTCTTTGGGTGGATAAGGGCAAGATGCTATGGTCTGAATTAAGAACAACCCCAAAACTTTCAGGTTCTCAAAGGCAGGGCTTTGGGAATGTGACTGAATCATGGGGCTACTATAATGGAATTGCTCTTGAAGGTGGAGGCTGGGTCAGAGGAAGCAGGTTGCTAGAGATATGTCCTCTTCACCTTGTACATCCTCTCTCTGATTGCTAGCCACCATGACATAAGTAGTTTTCCTACCCAGTACCCTCTGCCTTGCTGATCTGACTTGGAGTGCATTTTCTTTCGACTAAAATGCAAGATAAAATAAACCTCTTTTCCCTTAATTTGTGAGTGTTTGGTATTGTGTCCAGTGATGAGAAAAGGGACAAATCCAAAAAGTCATCAAAATATTCAATGACTGTTTAAATTTCTGAAAATATTATCTCAGTAAAAGATACATTGTTATTAATCACCCTTAAAATGCTTTCCATTGCTCTGAATACATGTACGCCAGTGTTCTTGCCATTTTTTTCTTTTAAATTCAGTCTGGCTTTGAACTCACTATTTAGATGATGCTGGCTGCAAACTCTCAGTTTGATCCACTTGGCTCAGCATCCTGAGAGCTTGAATTACAGGCAAGCACCAACCAAGCCCTGGTCTGGTCTCCAGAGGAGTTCTACAAGACCTCTTTCATGAGTGTCTTCATGAGTTATAATCACAGATCTGCTAAATGTTTTAGCTGAGTGCCAGCCAACAAAAGACAGACTATCAAAACATTACAGCATGTTTTCATCTACCTCATTCTCTGGCTCTGGTACCATGAAACTTCTGGCTTTACCCAGGAGTCAAAATAACCATATGTTATAGCCCATCTCCCCAAAGCCTCATGTGGTCATAGATGGGGCTTTTCACAGGTGGTTGGATCTATAGTGTGTGATGCTGCATTCCATGGTGTGTGATTATTACATTAGTCCACTGAGGGCTTTGGCATACTTCTGGGGGTGGGTAGTGGGAAGGCCCACCCTGTGTGTAAGTGCTACATGGTGGGTAGCCTGTACAGACTATAAGGGACAGGAAAAAGGTTGTGAATTGTTGCTTCATGATTGCTGCCTTGCCATCTTCTGCCTTCTGCCTGCCATGCACTGTTTCTCCTCTGTGATGCCCCTCTGCCATGGCACCCTGTTTTGGAACCAGCCAACTATGAACTGAAATCTACAAACTGTGAACCAAATGTACCTTCCCTTCTTTAACTTTAGGTATTGGGTATGTTTGTTTCAGCAATGAGAAAAATAACTCAGACACATAATAATGTAAGCTTTTTTTCATTTCTATTAGACATGTTTCCAGTATGTAATGTTGACTTTCCTTGTGTGGAGTTGGTACATGTACATAAAACCCCTTAATACATTAAATTCTTTTTCTTCTCCTTTTCCTTCCCTCCCTCCATATCTCCCTCCCTTTCTTATTTGAGAAAGATGTCTCTCCCTACTTCCGATTACCTATCTTTTATTTTGCTCTTTATGTATAATTTTGCTTTCCTGCCCTAACCAATGATGTGAGTACCTTAGACCACTCTGTGAGGGCTGCTTTTTCTATGCTGCCATGACTAGGGAACCCTCCTGACAGATTTCTGTTTTGTAAAATTAAGCTCTTTAGTTTTTTTTCAAACACAAAATTTTTATCATCAGCACAAATATGTCTACCTTTAATTTAAATGGCGATGAAATATTTCATTGAATGGAAGTACTGTGGTGTGTAACTGGCTCCCAGCTTATAAATACTTAGATGATTATCAGTTTTTCATTATTTGAAATTTGCTTTCCCTGAAGAAAGTATTCTGGAATTGACATTCTAAGAAGGATGTATCTGCACATTGCAAAGTGTTACATGTTCCCCTGACCTCCCTCCATGTAGGTCAGCCTGAGAGGGAAAAGGAGAGCACTCATTCCAGCCAGGAAAGTAACTTGAAATTCTGACCCATAAACCTTTGCATCAGACTGGAAGAGAAACCCACATAACATGTGCAGACCAAATTTCCTCTGTAACACTTCTGGCAACTTTGAAATAACTGGGTTTAAATACAATACAAACTGTTCCTAATTTACAAGTATTTTTAAAAAGACTACTCTTTGGGGAGAAGTAGTATAATTTGTAACTAACTTTCCCATACAGTAGAATTAATAATATTATCAGGATTTTCTTTGTTGTCATTTTTTCATATTATCCTAAAACGTACTTTTCTTGGTAATATATCTAAGCTGATGTGTTAACATTTCTAGACTGAATTTAGAATCCCACATTGCTGCTGGCTGGTGGTATGTTTACTTTAAATAACCACCATTTTAGATATTTTTTCTGTATTTCTATTCAGAATTTTGGTTTTCCTCAACCAATATTCAAAGTACCAAACCAGTCCTATGTTTACATTTATTTGCCTGTATAAGGACCCTAAAGTAAGAGCTATTTTGCTTATCTCAATTTGCAGAGGGAAGAAAGCAATTCAACTTAACTCATCCACTAAATGGAAAGTGACATACTGAACCAAGTCAGAAGGATGGTTGCTTCTGACAGTAAATGACTTAAACATATCTAGAAAGCATAACAAAGTGAAGTATCTTGAATTGAGTCACAAAAGAAACCATCTCAAGTAATTGCAATGCATTACTTTTAGTAATTTACGTCTACAGTTAACATTTAGGCCATAAAGTAATTTATTAATTAATATGCTGAAATTTCTAACTCAGATTTGTGCACTCATATGTATGCACAAATGTATGCCAGTGATATAACTTCTACCCAGATCAAGAAATAGAACATGTGCAAGAAGATCACAGAAGATTCACTCAGGGTCTTCCTACTTAGAATATAGGTGAGCGTGCACATGCGTGTGCATGCACACGTGCACGCACGCACACACGCACACACACACATGCGCGCGCACACACACACACAGAGCAACTGCTTTCTTGATATTTTGACTTCATGTTTCATCATTTTTCTTGCTTAAAGTGTCCTCTGCTACTTGCTTCTGTCTGACTTCTTTCATAAGTTTTCTGTGAGATTCGCTCGTATTATACTATAAAGCAGTAATTCATTTTCACTGCCATTTAGTATTTGGTAGGGTAAGTGTTGCATTTGCCTTTCAGTGGGTGCTCAAATGGGGCCAGTGACAGCCCTGACATGTGCATTCATGCCCAAGCCCTGCTCTCTGTGCACTCTGTGTTTGGGGTTGGAATTGCTAAGCCATAGAGTAAAGCGTTTCATTATATTTGAAATTCTCAAACTGTTTTCAAAAATAGCACAGCTATTTTGTCTCTTTCCAAATAGTTCAGGGAGTTTTCACTGTTCTGAAAATTCAGCACGCCTTTGTATTCTTAAATCATTTTAGCCTCCGGCTCAGGTGGTGAGAAATGTAATTTTTTCATTAAAGAGAGAATAAAAATAATGGCTTGATACAGACACGCAAACATAGGGTCTGTGGGAGTTTCTTTGTTGTTAAAGTTTCGTATTAGTGCTCATCAGATTCACCTTATATTGAGGAGAGCTGTGGATGTTCTTCACTAGGTGGTAGTTATTTTGTGGACTTCACTGCTTGTGTGTCTTCAGGACCTTGGTTTATCTGTCCTTATTGCCATCTCTTTAGCTGTATTAAAACTATATGCAATAGAGTCCCTATTTCTCCACAGCCTCGCCAGCATCTGTTATTGGATGACTTTTTCATACTGGCCAGTCTTACTGGGGTGAGATGAAATCTCGATGTTGTTTTTATTTGCATTTCTCGAATGACTAAGGATGTGGAACATTTTCTCATATATTTATTTGCCATTTGTATTTCTTTGTCTGAGAATTGTGTATTCA
>PVLD010008518.1:0-83397 GCA_004027595.1 Dinomys branickii
CCACACCCACAGTTCAGGATGATGCAGGCATGAGTCACTTCCCTGTTACTGGACACACCCACACCCACAGTTCAGGATGATGCACCCATGAGTCACTTCTCTGTTACTGGACACACCCACACCCACAGTTCAGGTGGGAGGTTTGTTTTGACTCATGATTTCAGAAAGCTTAGCTCAGAGTGCTGGCTCCAAGGCAGAAGGACCTGGAGCAGGGAAACTGCCCACTCCAGGAAGCAGAGAGAGGCTCAAGAAGCAAGAACACCTCCTCTAACTCAGGTCCCCAGTGACCGAGCTCTGCTGATCAGATCCCACCTCTTACCACACAAGCAGCTAAGAGCCATTGCTGGATTAATGCGCGAATCCAACCACCATCCCAAAAACTAACTTGTGAACACACGGCTTTGGGAGACATTCTAGATTTCACCCACAACAATGCAAATTGGATTATTACTTTTTCAGGGGAAAGGGATGCAAAGTTTTTAAGGAAATGTTATTGACAATTCAAAACAATCCTTAAAATATGTAAGAAGTAATGCCAATTTATTTCATGTACATGTCAGTGTGTTTTATGTGTATGTCAATATAGTTTATTTACATGTCTCAGCTTACTAAGGTTGATGTACCATTGAAGAGAGAAAGTCCGTGAACATTTCATCCAAAATAAAGAATGAATTTAGGCTAAACCTAAGGACCCCCCCAAAAGTATTAAGGAACAGTCTGTCAAGGTTATTATGGATCCATGTGGTTATTTTCTAAAGGAAGCAGCTTTATAAAAGAGTGCTTGAAAATATTTACCATTAATGACATCTCACATGCTGCCAAAATATTTCCTTTTTTACTGGAGACTGTCACTACACTCAGTGCTCAGTGTACTCACCGTGGCTACAACATTTAATTTCACAACAATGCAATAACTGACTTTTTATGTGACATTTTTCTTATTTTTTTCAAAATGACAGTCAGTGGTTAAGGCTCAATGACATTTATCAGCTACCTAATTAAAATGTGGACACTTCTATAATAATTGCAAATGTGACCTTCATTGTGTAGTTTTGCTTGCTGGCATGTTTAGTCAAATGTCACAAAGAACCCTAATCTATTATTTCACATAATGTTTAATTATAGTACATTGAGAGTGTTCCTTCCCTGGTTACCGAGGTATATGAAGTCATGTGACCTCCCCGGAGAAGCAGCAGCTATAGTTCCAACACCCTAATGAGAAGGGACTGCAAGGCTGTGTCTGCAAGCTGCCATAGCAACAAGCTGAAAACTGAAAATTCGCTTAATTAACAACTTGGTTTTCCATAATGCCAAACATCATCTCAACTTTGTTCAGGCTTTGAACAAATAAAACTTCATAGACATAGACTTGATTGTTTTGGCTTTCTGTTAAAATAGCTCAGATCTCTCCACTCCCCTTCATGGCTTTATATAGAATTGCTCAGGTGAAATCTCCCCTGGGTGTTCCACAGGGATTGACTTTAACCTCAACCTCAATATATTCCAAGATCTGCTTTTTCTGGACTCGGGCACTGCCACAGCAAACTTCCTCTTAGCCTAATTTCATCCAAGAGCCTTCTGGGCAATGCTCCATAATTTCAGAGGAATCTTTCTGAATATGCCACAGCACATGCCTGCCCCAAATCCCAAGATCATTTCTTTAACATCTTTAAGGCCAATTAAACTTTTCTTTTGAGACTCAGGGCCCTTTTAAACTATTTGTGTGAATTCATATTCTATTGTGTGTGTGCCTTTTCTCAGAGTTAATCCACCGATAATGAATTACCTGCATTTTCTCAAGTGACTCAAGCCATGCTTCTTTTTGGGCCTCTGTAATGATGAGTTTTTAGATCTGCAATTTTTAATAATGAAGTTCTGAATATTTTATTAAAGAAATATAATTAAGGGTTTTCCTCATATATTGAGAATTATGTACAAAGTTAAAGACTTTTGTAAAATATTAAAATTCAAAGTATCTTTAGTATATAAATTAATTTCTGTATTTAAATATTTTCCTCCTATATTAAGATTTTTTTGTATAATAACTAAATTGGGGTTAATGAAAAAAATTCACTGGAAAGTTAGTTGAGGACATTTGCATGATTATAATATTTATAATTTTATTCTGTCAGTTTACTAAGATTTTTATATCAAAATATTTACAATTTTAATGTAAAATCAAAGACAAGTGAACTTATAGGACATGGAAGTATAATTGTAGAGATTCAAAATTATCTTGAACACCACTAACTGGTTTAAAATATATCAGTTTTTGATAAATTGTGTTTTTACCAACTATCACATGATTCTTTCATTAAAAAGGTGGGCCAATTTTAAGGTTTTGGAAATTAAGGTATACATTTGGTCAGTTCAGTTTTTCTTTAATCAACTAATTCAATATATTTTTTCCAAAGGAATGTGACATTTTAACACAATGTTAAAAAGTTAAACATTTATCTATATTTAGTATTCTCCCTGCTTCTCATTCAGTGAAGTAAAACTACAAAAGGACGACCTGGCATAGAGTTTTGGGGCAATTTGTCCGAGGTATTTTCTGATACATGCTCCTGTTAAATCTTCAGGGGTGAAGGAGGACTTCAAAGTCACAGCTTAAAGCTGACTAGCATTTCTCATTTTAAGTGAGGGGACACATCCTTTGTAGTTGAGAAATTATCATAGTAGGGACGAGTGAGTCACATATTGGGAAAAAATCCAAAATGCAACATGAAGATAAATTTTAAGAATTTTATCAAATCAGAAAGGAAACAATATAAGTTTTGGAGGGAAGAAACGTGGTAACTGTCCAGTTGCCTGTTATTGCTATGGTCAGATGCACATTCGTTCTTTACACCCCTTTCTTCAGCATACTGTGTGTGGTGTGTTCTGTAATCTACACTACTGCATGTAAACACATTTGTAAAGACCTAGCTTCTGACCCTTTCAACCTATTTTCCTCAAGTTTAAATCCCAACTCTATCATGTGTCATTTGTCTGACATTGAACACATTAATTAATTTCTCAAATCCTCTGTAAAACTGGGGCAATGTTAACTACTTCACAATGGCTACTCGGAGAATAGGAAAATGTGAATTTTCAAGTATTCTGGTAAAAGTTAGGCAGCCTACAAATTTATCATAGATTTAGTATTGTTGCTAAATCTAATATTACTATGACAGCTCCAAGTCGGTGATATATATCTCTGATTACAGGACGATCACACTTCTGTGGGGAGTTGTTACACATACATACTTCTTCCCCCTCCCTCCCTTCCCTCTTTCAAATTCGTTTGCTTTCTTAGAACAGTAGAGATTCCTGGGTTAACTAATATTGTGTTGAATGGTGTTACATTTGACATCATAATATTAAAGAAACAATTTAGGCAGAAAATATTAAGCCTCTAGGTTTGCATCAGATTTTCATGGAAAATCGAGCACAAAAGTAACCTAATATATACTATTTAAAGGTCTATGTAGATAAAAGGTGAAACTGAGCTTCCTCAATAAAAACCTTCCCTAGTTATAAAAGAATAGATTTTTTCATAACTAAAGGATGAGAAAAAGCACATGACAAAATTCCTTTTCTTCCTGTTGCAATCAAGGAGAAATGTAATCTAAGAGGCGGTTGAATAAAAATTTTAATAAGTGCATTTCACAGTGATATTAAAGTACATAAAGTGACGTGGTAGTTATATTGTTTCCTCTAAGGAGCCCTTATTAGAATCTGAACAAATGGTGAAATTCTCCTCTGTGGTGGTAATGTAAAAGTTGAATTAACTCCCAGGAATCCTACTGCATTGCCTTGTATGTGGTCAGTACCAAACAAGTATTATTTAAAATAATAGAAACTTGAAAGCTGAATGATTAATTTTCTATAATTTTTCAACACAAAAAGAAATATGAAAATGAAAATTTGCCTATGAGTTATGCAATAAATTGAAAATACACTCCTATATAAGTTCAGGAATTTGTAAGTCCTAATAAGGATGAATAAGACTCCAAATAAGTCCTGCATTCACATTTAAGGTAATTTTTTAATTGTCAAAAACAGTTTTTAATTTCTATTTTGAAATAGGTGCCAGAGCCTAATGACTTTATGGCTATACGTTATTAAAAAGCAGTTTTATTTTTGACAATAATATACAATGAAATATGATGAATAGGCAGTGTTCATTACATGAACAATTCAGAGACAAAGATAACCCATGAGAGGAGACTAAAATTAAGTTACATCAAGGGAAACTTGAAATTTTCTATGGCAGGGAGATATGGAAAGTACGAAAGAACTGAAGTTACACTGTGGGAATAAAATAAGGCCTATGTACGGGAAGTATTCTAGTACATTCTAGTCACTGTGTATGTAAGATCGGTCGGGAGCACAGAGATGGTCGGCGAGTTGTGCTAAGAGTCCCCTACAGGGAAATCCCAGTGCACACCCAGCGCAGACCCCACTCCAGCGTTATGAAGACAGTATATGGTAAACCATGTGAGGTAAAGAGTATCCACACTCAGCTCTGTCTACGATCTGGTTAGCTGCACATCTCAGCAAAAGCATGGGGAGAAACTTTTCAGGAATTTAAGCTACTGAAAGGTCATGAGTGAGAATTTGAATTGTATATTAAAGGGTTTATCATTGCCATAACATTTACTTGACATGGTTTCTACTGGCTCTGGGCAAGGTTCATGGAGATAAAATGTGTACTTGGAAAAAATAATATATATATATATATATATATATATATATATATTTCCCTTTTCTCTTCTCCTTTAGCTTACTTGCAATTACAGCTCCTTAATTAGAAAGGCTGACTTTGTGCCACAGTGAGAAGTTGAATTATTTCTTGGTACAGTTTTTTCTTTTGTTTAAAACTATTTTCTGTCTAGAACTGAAGCTTACATCCTCAAATGTATCCTCCTTGCTGAGAATCACTGTAGTTATGTACCTTATGATTCACATTTTTAGAAAAACATTTTAAATAGTAAAATTAAAAATATTTTCTTATGGGCTATAAACATTATACTATACTTTTCAAAGCTGAACAGATTCTATTTTTATGGTCATTATTTAAACAATATGCAAACATTGATTATTTTATTCTCTCTCTTTTAGATTGTCTTAGTTTCTTTTCTCTCATTGCTGAGACAAAATACCTGACACCCATAATTAAGGAATGAAAGATTTATGTAGCTCACTGTTTGAGGAGGTTTCAGTCCATGCTCGGCTGGCTCCAAGGCAGAGTGGCACATGGCAGAGGGCAATAGTTCATGGTGGTGGAAGACAGCAAAAACAACCACAGCAAAAAGGAGGACTGGAGGCAAACAGCCTCTTTCCCTCCCTTACACTGTATGCAAACTACCCGCCCCAGGGCAGATGTAGCGCTCACACCCATAATCCTAGCATTGGACCGTGAATCAATCATGTACGCTAAAAGCCTGCCCTTGCCCCATGACTGCATGTGGATTTGGGGATACACCCAGACACAAACCCTAACAGAAATCCACTATGTACATTCTTTATAACTCACGATACTTCTGTATTTCTTCTCTGGTTAAAGTCAATATTTGTATTGATACTTTAGAATCAAATGCAAAACCATTGTCATTCCATACCATTTAAAATTTATATCTGAACATACTTTGCAATCCCCGCCAAATCAGAATCCTGAGATCATTACGTCTATATATTTTCTGAGAAGTTACTTAAACAAGGATTTGTCAATCACTAGCCAGATTGTATTCCATTTTTTCAGCACTCCAAAATAAACTGAATGAAAGTTCTTTACTCAGGTGTATTGACAATTTCGAGTGTTCTGTGAACCTTTAATATACTTGCACAAAATTGTGCGCACACTTTTGAGATAAACGAGACTATAAAGGCCCACAGCTTTTACTAGGTTTTCACAGAAGCCATGTCTATACAAAAAGGGGTTCCTAGCATTTTAAACATGTGTTTATTGACATGCAATCTTCGTTAATGTTAAAAATGTATTGATACACTTGGAACTTGTGAAAGTTTACCAAAACTGCACTGGGTGTCAGAGCTTTTAGACATTACAATCTTAAAATGTCACTATTAAGGTAAAAATATTATAATTATACCTTAAAACAAATGGTCTCGAGTAAAGTATGTCAAGAAACTTATGAAAATAGTAATTTTATGAAATCTAAGTGCCATCTAACCTATTACTTAAGTGTCTAAGTACATCTCTTAAGACAAATATTCATTGAAAATATTTCTTTTCTGTAACCAGGTATGGTGCTTCTTCCTATAATGCCAGTACTCTAGGAGGCTGAGGCAGGAGGATCACAAATTCAAACTCAGCCTAGATAGCTTACTGATTTCGGCAGACTCTGTCTCAAATTTCAAAAATATGGCAGGCGATGTAGCTCAGTGCAAAGACTCTAGGTTCAATCCCCAGTACTGAGGGGTGGGGGTGGGTGTCTGTGCTGAGTGCTGAGTGTATGTGAAACTGGTATTGGGGACTACAACAACGAAGCCACACTTACTTTCCGTCCTCGTGGAGCGTGTAGTCTCTCCTACTTATGAATTTCATTATGGTTAAAAAAAATTGTTTAAAGTATCCTCTAAGCAGACACATTTTTTTTTCCAGAGACAAAACAAAATTTTAATTTCGCAGGACTAAATGCCATATGCTTGTGATTAATTAACATCCACTAATTTTTAAATGAACATTCAAAGTATTGTGCGCCTGTGGTGCCTCTTGTGTTTCCATGGAGCCCCTTCCTGGAGGGGACATCGAGGTTGTCTGTGCATTAAGCACACTCCACTACCAGGGGTTATCTCCAGTCTTTCCTACTGTGCTCTTCACATTTTTCCCTTAAACGGTACATTTTAAACTCATTATTTACACCGGGGTGCACTGTGCTCTCCATGTATAGAGCTGAACCACCACCGCCTTGCAAATTCATACAGCATCAATTTTGCTTGCGATTTCTGAGCAAAGTCTAAATAACTTAAAGCATTATTTTATATCATAACAGCTATGAATACATTATGAAACAGAAATGTACATTTCATTAGATTATAAGGTTTCCCAGAAATTTAGGAGCAGATCCTTGGAGTGAGCACCTTTGGAATCTCCATCCGCTATGATTTGCCTAAGAAGTCAAGAGTCTCCTTCTTAAGATCCAACTTACCCACTTGTTCACAACCCAGCCTTTTCTATGCATTTTGCATTTAAAAGGCCTACAGAGTGCCCTTCCCTTCCCCCAGCGAAATCCAACATTCTCCTTCTAAGCCTAATTTTCACCTCCTGTACTTCACGGAATTTTTACACTTTTATCATATTTTCCTCTTTTGGCTTCTTCTGTACTAATAAGTAATGTTTTATCATACATTTGCAGATAAGTATGCTAATAAGAAAGCATTAACAGATGTAAGCGTCTGGAATAATTGAACTTAATGACCCCAACCTGTAAGAAGCACAGTTGAACAGTAACCGAAACCATAGTAGTTTATTTGGTAGGTAAGAGAAGAGGCAAAGTTGTTCAAAGATCATGGCAGTTCTGCTAATATTCATGCCCAGAATTCATCTTGAATAATCACCATCCCCCTCCCCACACACGCACAGCAAAACCCGGGTATAGTCTGAGTGCGGGAAGAATCAGTGTGCGTGAAATCTGCGAGCCAGGGCTCCTGAGCGTGCTGACCACGAGGGTGGCAGCTGAGAGGCCTAGTGAGGGGACAAGGGAGAGGGTGATGCGCACACGGCAGACTGTGGGGCCTCTGCATATTTACATTTCTTCATAGGCTGCTTTTTTGCCAACTGTGGGGATTTTATTCTTGGCCGCATAGTGGATGTAATGAGAGCTTATTTTCAGCAGTAACCTGAATCTACACACAGGTGTGAGACCTTTCCTTTGTCACTTGGAATTTCCATCTCTCAGCCACCTCGTATTTCTAGTAGGAGAAAAAGCTCCTATTTTCCTAGGTCTGCTGTGAGAATTTAAAGACATAATAAATGTAAAACACTTTCACCAGAAAAAAGAGCTGGTATACAGAGAGTAAGCAATAGACATCTCTTTTTACTGCTATTATTATTGTTATTATGAAGAACCTAGAAAGTTAACTAGAACTAGATTTTAAATCAGTTTAAGTAAAAGTGTCCGAATAATGACTGCTAATGTACATGGTTCCACAGAGAGAATTTGCAAGTCCTAATGTTACACTCACAAGGCCTTTAAGGTCCTACTACTCTGACTCAAAATCAAAATCCTGTTCGTCACATGTAAATTCAGCATGAATTTTAGCAAAAATGAACAATTGCTCTTTAACAGAATGTAAATGCAATTATTTTGTTTTTTCTCATGTTATATCATCTCTTTGCCCAGTTTATTTATGAAAAACATGGTAATTACTTATAAAAATGAGTTTTTCTTATAAATAGGTATATGTTTATAGAATTAAAGTATTTATAATATAATATTAAATTTAACAGACTAATGAAATGTTTTATAAACTTGGATTAAGTGATTAGGCATTAAGAGTCATTTTCTTTTTATTTTATCATGAAGCATGAAATGATAGCTCTGTTTTACTTTGTAAAAAACAGATTTACCAAAAAAAGCTACACATTTACAGTCTCTCTGGTTATGTAAGAATGATTTGAGGATGAAGTAAATCATAGTTATCAAATTAACTTCTAAAACCCTTTATAAATTTAAGAAATGGAGGATTAAAATCATTGATATGAAAATGAATGACTTTCAAAACAATGAAATGTTTACTAATTTTGTTCCTCTTGAGCTCATTGGTGTTCAACTTCATACCATAATTAATAATAACAAACTGATTTTTTAGTTTATTAACCACCCTTAGAGAAGCTCTAGAATGCATAATGAGATAACATAACAAGATGCTTCCTCAATTCGGCCTTTAACTTATAAATTTCAGTTTGCCTCTATCTTCCTGAAGTATGATCACAATGACTATGCATATGAAGGGGTAATTTTAATTTATTTATAAGCATTGCACAGAGTAATTAGTCTTTTGCACAATTTAGTGATCTATAGTATGAACAAGTCACTCCAAGAGTAGAGACATACAAGCTTTTATTCATGTGATCTAATGTAGATTATCTTTCAAAAGCTTCTAATGTTTAACAAAAGCTTTATGGATGTTCAGGAACAGAAAATTTTTAAAGCACAGAGTCACAAATTGTCTAATTAACTGTAGTTTTAGAATAAGAAATAGCAATAGAGGTATATCCAGACATTGTTCAGTGTTGATCCAAATAACATTTCTCAATATTTAAAAAAATAAAAAAAAGCAAATCTGAAAACTTGTACAGTGTATTTATTCAGGGCATATCTAAAGATTATTTGTGAGAATCTTTTTACTGCTAACAACTTTGTCATTGATTGCAATAATTTTATGGAAGAGATCATTTTAACAGAAGGCCCACATCACTCTTTTGTTATCTGTTTTACCATCATGGAATGTGGGTGTTACAGTAGCTGAGTGTAGGGAAAGCAAAAAATGCACCTGTGCATTCACCTACTTGGCAGAAGAAGAGCAAGGTGTGCCCAGGAACTCTAAAATAGCAATGGATTAGCTTTACCTATGAAATCCCCATTGCTGAATGTATGTGCCTTTAAGACTTGTTTTTTAAAATGTTTTGGGTTTTCTGTTAGAAGTAGTCCAATTCATGTACAACCACACATGAAAAACGAGATCTGCGAGGTTTCGAGGAGGGTGAAAGTGAATGATCAGATCACTCAGGTATGCATGATGAAGGTGGTAATGACCTTGGTGCTGGCCGTGGAGCCAAAGTTCCCGTGACAGGGAAATGGAGCAAGAGTTGGACCAACACCGACATAAGGAATGCAGACTCCTTGATTCAGACAACGAGGAAAACAGCAAAGTGACTCGTGGAAATGGTACAAAATGGGCATGAAACCAAATGGAATGACCCCATGGTAGACATATGTCCAAAGATATAGTGGCAGGAGTGAAATCTATCGGACAAAATGCCAGCATTGCCATTCAGTTTTGGAAATTGTAACAGGGGAAATGCTATAAGATATCGTGAAATACCCAATTGCCAAAATACAAATAAAACATGTCATATGCAGTAATAGCCAGACTAAAACATGTGTTTAATATGACACCTCAATAGCTGAACTGAAATCATTCATAGAGCTGCTGTACTTAGCAGGGCTTTCTCATCCTAATCACAGGAATCTAAAAGACTTAAGAAAAAGTGATAGGCGTGACCTTGAAGTTTGCAGAATAAGGATGACACTGAGTAGATTTGGCTACCTTCAAAATTGCCCAAGATTTGATGGTGAAAAGCACCCACCAAGAAAGAAAAAGAATTGACAATCTGAAAGCGAGCTACTCATTGTACGAGAGATTTGTGCGTAACTGTCAAACAATTTACGTGCCATCTCAATACATGATGATTAACATCTTAAAGCAGTTCATGGTCACTGTAGCTTCACGCAGTATATGCCAAAAAAAATCTTCAAAATATGGCGTAAAAATTTATGCCCTTGTAGATGCCAGGGTTTATTACATTTTAAATTTAGAAATTTATCCTGTAACTGAGCAACCAGGTCTTTGTATAGTAATAAACTAAATGATGTTGTGAACAGACTTGTTGCTTCCATTTACCAAACTAATTGGAAGGTGACATTTCACAATTGATTTACCAGTTTCCAGTTGATGTTACATTTGCTAATGCAGCAAAAGTTCACCACCATAGAAACTGTACACAGGAATAAAGCAGAAATTCCAAATAAAATGTTGCAATTTTGAAATAGAGAATGATATAGTATAATCTTTGGATTTCAGAAAGATATGAGATTGGCCTTGTACATGGCAAAGAAAAATATACTGCTATTGCTAATGTCGACACTGCATTATGGTAGAAAAATTGGCAGGGAAACCAACAAAACAGAAGCTGCTTTTGGTTTCTTTTTTTTTTTTTTTTCGGTACTGGGGATCGAACTCAGGACCCTGCGCTTGCTAGGCAAGCGCTTATTCCACTGAGCTATATCCCCAGCCCCCAGAAGCTGCTTTGTAATAGAAATTTTCTACAGCAAAACCAAAAGTGGACTTGATGTTATTGAGTTATGCAGCAACTATGATGTCACTTGAAACACAAAGCATTGGCCAATGGTTTTTTATTCAAACCTGAACATGTGTGGCATAAATAGTTTGATGGTTTACAAAGAAAATGACAAGGGCAAAATCCGACAGAGAACTTTTGTTTTTAAAGGATTGGGGCTAAAACCCATAAGAGAACATTTACAGCAGAGGAAAAACAAAGTGGTCCTGCCCTGGGAACTATGCAAAAAATTGTGGAACACACTGGTGGGCTGACAGGTGAATAGGCAGACATAGGATCACAAAGACCTACTATGACAATATAAAACCCAAAAAGATATCAAATGTGCCCTTAAAAAAGGACAGGAAGACAAAACATTTGTGCTCTCAGTGTAAGCAACGCTTGTATACAGAACATACAGTTTTCAGGTGTGAAGACTGCCTTGGGTGTGACAGTTGAAACAATTATTTCTGTGGTAGATTTTTGCTTGTATTTACATTGCAGTTCATATATGTTTTTATTTCTGATTTAGGTTTTGCTAGCAGGTAAACAGCTGATGTGAAAATGTGGATGTCTATTCTGAGCATTCATTTCATATTTGATATTTTATTTTATTGATATCTTATTTTCTTGCTAAGTGTGCATTGCACAGTATAGTAGGAAGCCCCTGATAAAACAGGAAGACAGGGAGTTGAAAAGAATGGCCTGCAACACAGGAAAGGAACGTAAGCATGCATGCTGTCAGTATAAGCAAAATGTGTGCATGGAATATGCAGTTGTCCTGTGTGAAGACCGCCTTGACTGTGACAGTAGACCCAAAGATTATTTATGTGGCAGCGTTCTATTGGTATTTTCAATGTAGTTCTTTTGGGCATTCAATTCTGATGTTATCTTTTACGTCTTGTAAGTACATAGCTGATGTGAAAATGTTAATATTTATTCTAAATGTATAGTGTATATTCATACTTTATTTTATTGATATTTTATGTCCCTGTTAACTTCACATTGTATATGATAAGAACCACTTGACAAAACAGCAAGATCAGGAAGATGTCAAGTAGGTCCCACAAAAGGGCCAGGGAAGCAAAACACTGTGCTGTCAGTATAAGGGATACTTGTGTATGGAACCTGCTACTGTCATGTGTGAAGACTGCCTGAGGTGTGATAACTGAAGTACAGATTTGTTTTGTAGAGTTCTGCTGTATTTTCATTGTTGTTTATGTAGGAATTTATTTCTGTTGTTGAAAACTTTGATGATTTTTAAAACACATAACAAATACTAAAAATTCAATACTTTATTTTTTTGTTTTCTCCTGTTAAGTATTCATTGTTTAATATAATAAAACTCATAAAATTAAAATTAATAATTTATTAATAGAGATATTCTAAAGAATACAGGTGAGTATCGTACACCCACAATACTGTGCCTTCATGAGAAAAACAATCAGCACTTATCTTCATAAATTAAGTCGCTTCTTTCTCGTAGAGGGCACTGTTGCATATTTATGCCAGCTCCATTGGACATTAAAATTTAAAAAAAATAATAAAAACTGTTAACAGGGTAAGTGCTGTTTGCCCATCATTAAGACAAATAAACGGAGCCCACAGAGGGAACGGAGGTGTGTGGTAGGCAAAGGACAATGAGAATAACATTTCACTTTCAAGTAACAATATTAACATATTTTCATCTCAGTATGAGTTGTATAAAAATCCTTATACAGCAAATTTCTCTTCCCAGAAAAGTGCTATGAATTTAATACCCACTTGACAACTACAGGGAAGAGTGCTTGTAGAGAGAATTATTTCTATAATTGGCTTGCAAAAAATGGATATTAATTTTGAAATAGACTTCTTTAAATTTTAAATTGAAAATCCCTTCTATTGAAAATCCCTCCTCCTGGCATTTTCACCTGTCAATGGGAGAATTAGTTTCCTCTTCGCTATTCCCATAGGATTCTGTGTATGTAAATAGTGACATGATTTAAAGATGTGCTGAGCTGAACCCTCTATTAGGTGAGAGACAATTTTTCATTCATTATCCTGTTAATACATATTTGACACAAAGTATTTGCTCAGTAAACAAGTGCTGAATGAGTAACTACACAGCTAACCAATGAGATTTAATATTGTTCAAGAACAAAGAAAACTTATACCTAGAATAACAAATTCACAGTAAAAATGTCAGTTTAATGACAATGTAGTGATTAAGAGAATAATAGTATTGTCTCCAGATTATTCAGAAAGCAAAGGATTCACTGTCAATACATAGTCTGATATTTGTATTGTACCTCTCTTTAACGTTAATAAAGTATTTCTTTTTCTTCTTAGGATTTATTTTAAAATATGAATATGAAAGAAAAATATTAAGAATATATCAAGAACATTCTTGTAATGGAAACCTTATTTACAATTTTATTTATGTGCTCACTTTGGCAGCACATAAAGTTTTATTTAATGTAGACATAAGTTTATCATTATCATAAAGTAAGACATTAAGATTATCATTACTTATTATCATAAAATATGACAATGATTCAATATTCTGCTGATAAAATCCATAAATATGGGATGCACATATATATGCATATATATACACATATATACATGTATGTATTTCACATATCTCTTTATACATATATACACAATTTTCTGAGAGCAATATATACATATCTATATTTCTACACATCTAATTTAATATATGTATATATTGCCCCAAAGAAACTACTGTTATATTTTTTGTCTTATTTCTTAGTGTCAGCATTAATGCAGCCCAATCACTAGTAAGTAGATAATTATATTATTGATGTTTTAAAGTAAACTATTTTTTACATTCTATAATAGAATTAATGTAGTACAAGAGCGTGTATCTGGAATGCAAACTCACTACGGGTAGTCAGAACGGAGCCATGTTTCTAATGGAACAAAATCTCTGCTCATCTACGGTGTTTATGAGTGGAGCGCTGTAGGACAGTGTGAACTTATGGGACTCAGCAAAGCAAAATTGAAAGTGCAGAGAATATGAAGTCAGGAAAGACCACCTCCCAGCCCTAGGACATGATACCTGACACCCAGCACCAAAAGGAGGAGCGGTCTACCTTGGCTCACAGTTTTAGGGTTTTCAGCCCATGGTCTGCTGGTTCCAATCAGATAATGGCAAGAAAGAATATTGTAGAAAAGGAAAGGCGCTACCCCATAGCAGCCACGAAGCAGAGCACGTGGCGGAGGCCAGCATCACCTTTGCAGGCGTGGCCTCGGGGTCACTTTTCCTGCCAGGCGCAGCTCCTAACAGCACACTCAGGCAGAACTGATCAAGGGATACATTTACTAGGGGGCAGAGTGCCCCATGACTGAGTCGCCCTCCAAAACCACAGTGAAACACTGAGAGTTTGGGGGATATTTTAGACCTACACATCGCAATAAGGACTGTCTGTCCAGTCTCTTCTGGGAACCCTAGGGAGACAATGACCACTTCACAGCTCTCACTGAGGTACAAGATGTCCTGTTTCTGATGACATAACTGGGAGCAAATTTATCTTACCAAATTATCAAAATGTTTGGCTTTGATCACTTAAGGTTTTCCTATCTATAAGGTTTTATGAAACATAGGAACCCTGTGAACAAAGGAGGGGAGTGAGATTAGCTACATTACTGGGCAAAACAGACTCCACACTAGAAAAAAGCCACGAAGTTTTTCAAAGCTAATTATTCAACAATCATAAATGCCTCATTATTTGTGCACCATAAGTGATGAGTGGCATGAAGATTTATTCACACACAAACCCATATTTGATGAATACTTGCAATGTTCTTTGCAGAGGTAGTTAATAATAATTCTAGGTCCTCATGGTATTAGTATAGATACATCGGAAACATATGTCATTTAAATTCAGTTTTAAAAATACTGTGACATAAAGTAAGAGGCAAGCAACCTGAAACTAGGGTTAGGGACCATGGTTAGTTAGGGATCAAGAGGAAGTTTAGGATCAAGAGAAAGATAGAAATCAGGGCATTTCACATTCTGCTGAAAAGCTTGAATTCCATACTATAGGCAGATTCAGAGTACTGAGTTGGGGGGTCTTACAAGGAGAATCACAGACAGTGACTTCAAGTTTTGGCATAAATTTGGCATGTGTATAAGAGAAAAAATTCATATACCCATACTTATGAGTAACTTCAAAAACGTTGCCAATATTTGCATTGTGTAAAGACAATTAAATAGATCAAAGTGGCCATTTAAGTAGTCTTGGATATTAATTCAATAACAATCCTTCAAAAATTAATTTATATTCTACAGTACTCCAGGGTAGTATTAAAATGCATGGTGTATACAGTACAAATGACCTTAAAAATCCAAACAGTCTGATGATGACCAGAAAGTGCATTCTGATAACATTCATAAATCAATTTAAGAAAAATACACAGAATACTTTATTTCTGACAACTTTGAGCTTATAAATTTCATAAAGGCAACTAAACTCTAATTGGAAAAGTTTTATTCAATAACATTCAGACCTATATGAAGAGAGAAATAATGTCTTTGGACATTTGAGCTGCTGTGCAGGCATGGATGCCAAGGATTTTCCTTATAAGCCAGCATCTTTTACCCTTCAAAAGCCATGTCATGTTTGATAAATACTGAAATTTATGCCCTCCTTAAATGTAAACTAAATTCAAGCTGACTGATACAATGCTGCTGTTTAGTAAGTTTAGTCATTGACTTGAGGGGCACAGGAAGATCTTTTAGGGTGCTGATAAAGATCTGTTTCCTGACCTGGTAGTTTTACATGTATGTTTACTTGTGAACACCAACATATCCATAATGATTTTATGCTACTTTATGTGTATATCAGAATGCTGTAGGGCTGTTTATTTATAAATGCTCAACAAATTCTAAGACAACATATGAAGCGAATGGGACAACACCTGAATTATTTTCTCTCTGCTCCCTGGATTAGTGAATAAATGAACATCATGAAAAGGAAATGAAGTCCTTGCCTTTTCCTCCTGCACTTTCTTATAAAGCTGCTATTAAGTGCTTACAGGTTTGAATATTAGGAACACCATCTTCTGTAGAAATCTATTATTTCAGATGTATGTTGAAATGGAAAAGTAATCTGTATTGCTAAAGAAATGTTTGTTTTTTTAGCAATACAAGTTCATCTTGAAAAATATTTCAAGACTTGGTTAGGAAAATAAATGTCCTTCATTAGCCAAGGTTGTTTTCTTTGATCAAGTGAAACTTCAATATTAGTGAAATTGGAATTGTACACGTATACCAATTTTCTAGGTCAGCTGAATCAACCCTGCAAATCAGTAGGAAGTCTTAGAGGAATAAGTCAAAAAGAAATCCAACAGAGATTGTTTATCACGAGTAATCATGTTGAGAGAAATATTTGACCGCTAAGTGTCATTTTCTCTGCAAAATAAAGCCACAAAAAATAATCCCCACAGATTACCACATCACAAATTGTACTGCAAAGCCCTGTAAAGCTTCATGTGCCTAGTTATCAGCAGTTTATTAACCCTGAGGTGATTCAAGTGAATAATTTTAGAAATTACCCATATTTATATCCCCAACAATTAAAAGTACCTTAGAAACAAATAGCAAAGTAACTAACATAGTAGAAAAATGTTTCCTGAAGTATCTAGAATGATGCTTCATGAGACTCACTCCATTATTAATACAAACACAACTGAGAAACTTCCAAGTCTCAGTTATCAAAACCATTCATTCCTTCTTTTATTGACACCTGAGTACCTATATTTTTACTTATTGGTATTATGCCAGACACTTCAGGTAAAGTGCAGGTGAATTAAACTTGAGAAGATAATCAATAACTGTTGAAGATGAACATTACCCTTTCTTTGGGGACTGTCCCAATCCAAAGAAGTTCCTCAGTGCTCATGTCTTCTTACAATGGCCATCATTCCATGACTATAAGGTCCTAATCTAAGCATGCGCCTCGCTGGAGCAATCAAATTCTATTTACAGATAATACGAACATTGAAAAGCACATAGAGAAATTAGAGATTATTGGAGTGATCTCTTGGTTACTTTTTTCTTGTTCCTGACACAAAATATTGGGAACCCCAAATTAAGGAAGGAAAGGTTTACTTAGCTCACACTTTGAAAAGATTTTAGTCAATAATCAGCTGGCTCCAAAGAGAGGTGGCATGGCAGAGGGGCGACACTTCAAGGTGACAGAAGGCAGCAACAGCAACAAGAGCAAAACAAGCAGGGCCCTCTTTTCCTCCCTTATATTTTATGGCCGGTCGCCCATACCATCTCTGTGCTCTCCTCCTGCACAGGCTCAGGCTCTTTACAAAGTGAGGACTGGCCCCGCTGCTGAGTCCCTTAGTTAAGCTTCTAAACTTCTCAATTCTCAAGTAGACACACTGTATCCACCATTACATCTGTCTGCCTTACCAGCATGTTAAAGGTTAGAAACTTTATCTCTTTGTCAAAATTACCTTTTTCAAATTACCCAAAGTTAGACAGTGTAGTATTTTCTTTAATTTGATAATTTACTCCATATCCTTCCAATAAATGCCATATTTTGGTCATGTTTATAAAGCTTATTTCCTATATTGTTGCTGTCAGCCAAAGCTTCATGAGAAGATAATGAATAAACCTTAAAATTGACACTGGAAATGAAATCTCTGTTCCAAGAGTTAAGATATAGTGATTTTTCATATTCTCAAAGGAAAGCCTTGTATATTCATGTCTAAGAAACAGATTTGAAACAAAAGTGAACTGGCTTGTTAAGTTTACATCTGAAATATTCCCTAAAAGGCTCATGTCTTGCTTACCTTTATCTCCTTGCTGAGACAAAATACCCAATGCTTAAAATCAAGGAAGGAAAGGTTTATTTAGCTGCCGGTTTGCGGTGGTGTCAGTCCATACTCAGCGGGCTCCTAGCCAGGGTGGGGGGGCACAGGGGTGACACTTCAAGGTGGTAGAAGACAGCAAAAGCAGCAAGAGCAAAAATCCCCCCCTATACTGTAAGCAGGCCGCCCCCACGCAGGGGGCGTGTAGCGCTCACATCACGTCTTGCACAGGCTCAGGATGAGCACAGAGTAAGGACCCTGACCCCCTCCCCCCTCAGTCACTTAGTTAACCTTCTAAACTTCTCATACCAACACAATGAACAACATCCCAGAGGTAAGGGCGTGTCCTTTTCACCCCGGGATGTAGCCCTGCTGAGTCACTTAGCCAGGCCCCTGGACTCCTCAAGTGGACACAATGTATCAACCACCACAGCCCGTGTGTTTGGAAGGTGATCAGTTGTGGGGGTGGAGGGGGGTAGGGGGTGGATATGCAGCTTTGGATCCATCCACACACTGATGAGCTCTAGCCAACTTGCGGTCGGGAAGTGGGGCCTGCTTAGAGGCAGGTCACTGGGTGCGCGGTTTGGAAGGGCAGCGCCCCCTCCTGGCCACCATGATGTAGAGTACCTTTTCCTCTACCTTCTCTGCCATGTTGTTTCTGCTTGGATCCACTCTGCAGTGGACTGAAGTCACGACCCAAAATAAACCCTTCTGCCTTTTAAATTGTAGATGTTGAGTATTTTGTCACAGTGAAAGGAAAATGACTACAACATGAATCTCACAAATGTCTGTAACTTTCTACTCAAACACTACTAAATCCTGGATTAAAATGTGATGATCATCTTACTCTATATAATATAGAAGAAGAGAAACCATTTCTGGGAAAGACAAAATCACCTACAACATCTTCTCTTATTTACTATAAAAAATGACACATGTAAGGCAAAAAGGAAATCTGATCATTGAGCAAGTTTTGTGAGGCTGAGGCAGGAGCATTATAAGTTCAAGCTCACTCTGGGAAACTTAGTGTCTTTGTGATATCCTGTCTCCAAATGAATGAATGAACAGCTAGGGATGTAGCTGAATGAAAATGCCACAGGAACAATCACTAGTTCCGAAGAGCAAATAAACAAAAAGTAAAAGAGATAGTAAACGTAAATCCACCAAAATCATGCTGTTGCTGTTAGCACACACAGTTTATTTTTAAAGGCCATACTAAAGATATTGATTCAAATAGAGGTGAAAATTGAAGGTATTTTGCATATACTATAAAATATTAATTTAAAAAATCAAAGCAAATTCTAGTAATATACAGTGAAACAAATATCAAATTTTAAACATAACCACACTGAAAGTCAAGAAAGAATAAGCTGTGAGATTTTTCTGATACCAAATATTTGTTTGAACATGTCCCAAAACAAACTGAAAAAGAAAAAAAAAACTTTAGCAATACTAAATAGACTTGTTTTGGATACTAGTAATTGTATCATTATTCTTCATTTATGTATTTTGCAACATAAATCAAAAAATAAATATATTGAATTATTGGGATGCAATATCATTATGTAGAAAGGGAGATTTAGTCACAGATTGAGAAAAGGTGAGTAACATCCATTTATCACTGCATTTGGATTGAATGTGAAAATTTAGTGTGTATGATATATTTACTGTTTGTTTTTGTTAAGTTTCTGGTAGTGATGACCACTTAATACTCAGATCTTGCAGTCTTGTTCTTTAAAACTAGTCCTCTTCAGGGAAATAACACCAAGATTAGGGTAGTGGGAGTTAAAAAGTAACTTTTGAATATATTATCATCTCACAAACTGAGAATATAATAAAATAACAGAAGATTAAAAAGATGCCATTTGGAAAATATTTTCAATAACCAATTTAAGCAATTACCAGAAAGAACATTGCCAGTAATATGTTTTCACACTGAATAAAAATCCCCACATCTATAATAATACGAAAGCAATTATTAAGAAGTGACAAGAGGAGAAAAAACACATTGTTAAAAACAGAGAAATGCTAGACGATATTTATGAAAAAAGTGATTGAAAAAAATCATCATTGTATGCCACAATGCAATAACTCATGTAGGCAAAGATCAACCTTATCTGAAATTCTGGGTTCAGAATATTCATGTAGTTGCAAAAATATCTTTCCTTTATTACTTACCAATGAGAACAAAAAACATGTAAGTTTAGAAGGGACAGGCCTGGCAAATTCCAACTTATCCAAATGATTGAATATTAGTGTCACCAATATGATGAAAAACTGATATTTATGAGCCCTGTTATCTAATAAAATGTTATATATCACTCCCTATATATTATCAAAATATTTTTTATTTTGAAAATGAAACCATTTTACAAATCTAAACTGCGAAATACAGATCAACTGTCTTGGATTTGGTGAAAATGGAAGTGCTATGAGAGATGAACCAAGATTGTATTATAGATAGGCATCTCAGGAGATATGACACCAAATGTACTCTGTGGTCCTTGCTTAGAGCTGTACTGGAGCAGCTGTAGATGTCTGATGATAGAGTGAGCATTAATATTATTGTACCACTGTTACAAACCTTGGATATTATAATGTGATCATGTAGGGGACATAAGAGAATGTCCTTCTCAGTAGGCCAGAGTAAAACATTAGCCACTTACTATCAGAGCTCAGAAAAAATGTGTATGTGTGTATTCTTGTACGTGTCAGTATGTGTGTACATATGATCTACATGTCTGTAATTATCTATGAATATAGAGACAAAGCAAAATAATAACCTACAAACCTCAATCACAGGTTAGCAAACATGTTCTATAAAAGGGCAGATGGTGAGTGTGTTTGGCTTTTGGCCCATATGGTCTCTGTCACAACTCTTTAAGTCTGTCTTGTAGTAAAATATGTAAATGACCATCAGCGGATGCCAAAACCCGTACATGAAATATACAGGCACTGCGCTTCCCAACAAAACTATCTATAAAAACATGAACAAACTGAAATTGTCCATGAAACGAGTGGTTTCAGATCCCTTATAAGTAATTACCCATGGGTTCATTTTTCTTTTCTGTAGATTGGAAAATATTTGAAAATAAAATGATATGTGGAAAATTAAAAACTCTATTGGAACGAATTTATTTATTTGAAAGCATTTGTTATAGAAGTGAAATGACAGTAGATATCTAATAACAAGTTGTATGGATATTGCTTTTTGTAATGTCACAGCTCTTCTCAGCAGATAAAAAGGAGGGTAGAGATTATTGAAATCTAGGTCATCAGAAATAAAGAGAAAGCACCATTGGTCAGGGAAAGCAGAGATTTCTGAATATTACACTGTGTGCTACTTGATCTTAATTTTGCTCTTTATTAACTGGAAATTACCAGTGATGACGGCAATAGAAATAAATCTTTCCAGGAAAGAAAGGAATTATTTGGTTACTAACCTATGACATTTACTACACTAAATATTGTATCATAAAAAATACATACAGGAAATTAAATTTTATTAGACTGTATATGAATTACGAACCTTTGATCATTAACACAGCAGATATATACTGTATGGACATTAGTTTTCTCCTTGAAGATTTGTTTAAAATTAAATCACTTCAGTAGGTATAATTCAAACCAAAGACAATGCCACTTTCATTAGTTCTACACAGTGTCTTCTTATTCAGTGACTACAGTGGCTTTAATTTTATAGGTGATTTTTATTGCCTATTATTTTCCTACTCGAAATTCTATACAACAAATATGTATTATATGTATGTGCCTGAATAGGTGGATGGGTAAAATTAAATATAGTGTTTGATATAAAAATATTAAAGATAAGGACATGCAGAAAGAGGCAGAAATAGCAACAGAGTACCTACCTTTGACTGAGAAGGCAAGTAGATAATGTGGGGGATTCATTTTAAAAATAGAAGGTGATAGAGAGGTTATAAGGCCACTCAGAAGACACTGAGTGATTAGCGAGTACCTCAATGAAAAATATTCCCCAAACACAACTCCTTCACCTCAACACAATAGCTTGGATTTGGGGGAAGACCAGAAGAGCTTAGAGTAGGATTTGTTTGCTTCAGGAAATTAAAATACTCAAGTAAGTCATTTCTATATGGAAAGAATTAATACAAGTTTAAAACATCTATTACAATAGCCAAATTTAATCATAGGGAAAACTATTTTCAAACACGTTGAACTTCAAACGGAGTGAGGAAAGAAGGAAGAAAGAAGTTAGACAAGGTCATGGGAGAATTTAAAAAGTGTCAAAGTAACGTGAGTGGCAAACAATGTGTTCTCAGACTCTTGGGGGAACTCACTGTGCGTCCTCTTTGGTACAGAAGTAATCCTTGAAAACATGCTGGTTTTCAAGATTAAAAATAAATAATTTTTGTTGCAAAAGAATAGAAACTAAAACAGTTATGTATAATCCTCCCAGACGTACATCACTGTTGTTCTCACCCAATGCAATTGACCACTGCGTTTGTTTGACTTAGGACATCATACAGCACAGGAAATTTTAGTTTTACTCTCACTTTTTTGCATTATATTGCAAGTATTTTGCTTGGAAACCCATCAATGGGAATGGAATTGTTCATTCAAAATATATTTTCTGGAGTTTTTGTCTGTGCCATGGAGTTTGACTGCTGCTATATACTAGAGATAAATACACTGGCATTTCAGTAAGGCCGACTTCTTGAGGTACTGGTGGAACTTCCAGTTTTAATGAAATCATTGCATGAACTGACATGCACCTATGAGGTTATACATTTGCACAAATTATATTTACCTACTAGGTAAATAATAATAGGATAATATTTTGTTCTTGAGAAATACTATGTTTACAGTAGCAGTTGATTATCAGGGGAAATAATCATGTTCTCTAATCACAGATAGTCAAAATGTTACTAAAATTATTCCAAAAATCCAGGTGCCTAAAGTTGCTTTTTGACATACACAAATGTTTTACTCATGTAATCTTAATATTATGTGATATTTGACTCTGGGCTATTATCTTCTAATGTAACAAGAACACACACAGGTCAATGTCCTCCAAATTCCCTGTAGATTCCTGACTGAAGAGAGTCATAGACCCTTATTTTCTACCCTCCACGAGGCTCCTTTGTAAATAACCATCATCAACAACCATGGAAAGGCAATCTCCTCCAAGTGACAATCACACTGCAATTCTAGAGTTCCTCAGGCCTTCTCAGAGGCTAGAAAGTTAGTCTGGCAGAAGCCAATGAAATACACTAGTGCAATAATGTACAAAACATAGACTAGGTACAGAATTAACATAATGTTCTGCGATTTTAATCCTGTATATCAAATCCAACTCTAGTACTCAAAACTATAGCTCAGCCCGAGTAAGTTATAAAATAATTTTGCACTATGGCCTTTAATTATGAACTTAAAAATATTTCCCAGTGATTAAATTTCAGTGTGAGATGCATGATTCGGATGGCCTCAAGATGATATAAGGTAGTCCAAATGCTTAGGAATAAAGTTTGTTCTTTCTCTCTTTAGTTACATGTATATTCCATGTAATTTAATCAACTGTTTAACGTTACTAACAGAGAAGCTGGCTGCAGGCTTGATTTATAGGCTAAAATATTTATGTGACTAACAACAATTATTATAACTGACAATTATTTCATGGTTGACTTCTGTATACCTGACAAGTGAGAAAAATGATGCAAATTTTAAAATTTATATAAATAAATTTAGGTTAAAATGAAGAGTTCTTTCAGGTAAAATATTAAAGTGATATATACTACATTAATAAATATGACAGAAATCAGATAATTTTATATGGCGATAGATAGTAGAAATCACGGTAGTAGTATACGAATGAATAGAATTTAGGAAGCACTGACCTAGATTTTAGTTGTCAGATAGGGAAGTTACAGCTACATTTGCCCATTAAGCATTTAAAACATGCCTAAGATAATGTGATGTGCTCCATAAGTTGAGCTACACACCAGATTCTAAAGGTGTGCAGATCATGTGTAAAAACACTTAATGTATTTCATTAAATAATTGATTCATTACAATCAATTTCATCCTTTTTCTAAATATAGCCAAGAACAGAAACATAAAATTCCACATTTGACACTTCATATTTGCTCTGGGTAGCACCAGCCTAGACCATTCTCTGCAGATAAAAGATCCACATGGACCATATCCAAATCAAAATACTCTAAAAATTATTTTTCCAGGATGGCCATTATACTTATTACTAACATGCACCTCATAAAATAAATCATATACTATGCCTAAATAGAATATAAAATTTTATTAGATTAGTTATTTTGTGAGACGTAACATTTTATTCCCACTTTTCACTTCTTGACCCACAATAAAATTTAAAAAGTATTTATTAATGTTTGTTAACTTAATTAAAATTATAATTAATTTGACTAGAACTTGCTGCTTTATATGTTGATCTTCCTCTTTCACATTGTAAGATCTTTGTGAGCACAATCAAATCTGTATTTATTGCTTCCCATTACTGGGAAAAATTACTTGGCACCAGCAATTTAAAAGAGGTTTATTTTGGCTGACAGTTTTGGATGTCTCAGTCCATGGTAAGCTTCCTCCAAGGCAGAAACCTCACGGCCGAAGGGCATGGCAGAGGAAAGCTACTGAATTCATGGCAGCTACGAGGTAGGAGTTCTGAGCTCCAGTGCAGATTGTTCCGTATTTTCAGTTCATATGTGTGTCGGTTGAATAAAAATCCTCCCCAAACTCATGAGCTTCCTCAACCTCAGAATGTGAACTTAACTTTAAGCAGGATCTTTGCAGGTAAAACAAAGTTAAAATGAAGCCATACCCAGGGTGGAGCTGAGTAAGGCTCTTCCTTAGAAGAAGAGAGAACAGACAAGGAACGAGACCACACAAAGACATGTATTGGGAATGCACTTCTACTGTACAAGTCAAAAAACGTCATCGAAGGTTGTTGTCAGTACCCATCGATAAGAGAAAAGGCTTGAACACATTCTACCCAAAAGCTTCAGAGAACATAGTCCTGCTAGCATCTTGATTTGGGTCTTCTTAACCCACTCAACTTGTCATTTTTTTCATGACAGCCCTAGGAAACAATATATATTGTGAAAATATTTAAAATGTTATTGCCGGAAAATTTTATTTTAGTGTATTCTTTTACTCACATATCTCTCCAGCCCTCAGTTTTCCTCTATTCTATTTTATATTCGGTAAAAACTTTGTTTTATATTTGTATTTTTATATTTTTGTATATTTTGTATTTGTATATCTTATATTTTTATACTTCGTTTTATATTAAACTAGAGAATGAGTTGTTATGTTTTCTATTTACATAATATGTAGCTTAAGTAATTTCAAGTATCTCCGACATCAGAAAAACTACACACTTTTATAACTGGTATTTGAGAGCATCATTTTGTTCTTGCATGAAAATATTGGACTTGAAAGAGTTAATGAAAATACTGTTATAAGATCTGCAAAAATGTGAAGTTCAAATTCCTTGAGAATGGGTGACAATGCTGAAATTTACCTAAGCCTCTGTGTAAATGTTCCAAGGTCTTAGTGCCCTAAGTCTTGTGATCAGATCCTTCTTTGGGTATATATTTAATTGGACAACTCTGATTTCTAGTGTTCTTAACAGAAAGAAATATCGTCAGCTCCGTCTTTGCGCTCTGTAATTTGTGACAAGACGCAATCTACCTTTCCATAAGCCTCTTCTCACTGCAATACTCTTTGATATTTATATTGGTGGGTCTATAATAGAAAATTGTCTGTGAAAAGGCTGTGCTAATCTATGTAAATAATACTCAACTGATGTGACTTAGACTGGTGCTGCTGAATTGTGTGGTGTAGAAGGGTTCTGGGAAGAGAATACAGGCAGAGTCTGTAGAAAAAGCCCAGAACTGGCTATCATGATTCTCACAGCTTCTATTTTCTGAGTTATCTTTGTAAGTTTTGCTCTGCTGTTCTTAGGTATAGCCAATAATTCTTCACTGAGGATTCAAGAAACAGAACACAGCAGTCTGATGTTGTTCATTGTATTTCTCTCTCTTGCAGTTTAATAACAGCAGCCTGAAAACTTAATGAGCTGTCAGACCACAGGCTTTCCTTGGCCCAGATGCTTCCCTTTAGTCCAGTTTTGTACTTTCTAGTTAATTGCACACCAGGAGGTAGGAATGTAGTACAACATGGGTAGGAATGTTGGTTTGCATTGTTTTCTTAACATAAATTAAAGCACTTCTTTTTAAAAGCAGCAAGGTATTGAGTATTTTTAAATCTCCATGAGTTTTCTAGCTTTTATCATATTACTTAATTTGGGATTAGTTTTGTTATCAAAGTGCCAGGTGAAAAATACACTTCATTAAGCCTGAGAGTCACAAGGCGGTTTAGGAATATGCACTAAAATTCAGCCTTTCCCATTCTCCTATCAGATAGCGCAATGTAGCAGCACATGTATGAAAAAACGTGAAAGCCACTGGGAGGAGAAGAATGAGAATATAAACCACAGACTGGTGGAAGGTATTTGCAGAGCCCTACCCGATGAAGTATTATTGTCCAAGCTATATAAAAAACACTTAAAACACAACAATAAAAAAAGCAGTAAAATTTGGCACAGACTTCACAAAGCAAGGTACACAGATGGTACGTAAACATATGAAAAGGTGCTCAATATAATAAATATCGCATTGGGGAGCTGCATTTTACAAACAGGCTGCCCCACGCCTGTATTAAAAGGGCCAAATCCACACATATATTCAACGCCCAAGTTCACAGCACTGACCGCTTTTAACGTGAATGGACAGGACCCCTTTGCTGGGAGGAATGCAAAATGGTCTCTTGGGAAGACAGTTCTGCAATTTCTTAGATGACACATTTTTATCATAAATTCAGTCAGTCATGCTCTTTGGTATTTTTCCAAATTAGCTGAAGAATTATGTTCACACAAAAACTGCATAGATGTTTGCTCAGCTTTACTCATGGTTGCTGCAGCTCAGAAACAACCAGGCTCTTCAGGAGCGACTGCATGAACTATGTGCATCCGACAGTGGGACTGTGTTCAGTGACAGCAAGAAAAAACTTTCAAGCCTTAAGTGAATTCACCAAGTCCAAAAATGTGGCTCAAAAGACTGCATACAATACAGCACTTTGGAAAAGACAAAAATTAAAAACACAGTTCAAAGGCCAGCGACTGCCAGCAGCTGAAGGGAGGTGTGATGATAAATAGCTCAAGCACAGAACATTTTTAGAAAAGTGAACCTACTCAGTTTGATGCTATGAGTGTGAATATATGTCACTGTACATTTATTAAAACTCCCAGACTACACTGCAGCAACCTCGAACCCTAATGTCAATTATAGAATGTGAGTAATAATAGTGATCACTCGAGTTTCACGGACTGCAAAAATCAAGCCATTCTTATTGGGGGATGTTCATAGTGAGAGACTCAGCGTGCGGAACGGCTGGAGAGGGAACAAAAACACATGCGAACTCTCTTTGCTGTAAACGGAAGCTGCTCCTAAAGTCTGCTTAAGTAAGAAAGCAAACAAAATGTCCTCATGGCTGAGAAAATTCCTTCTGAGAGGGCAATAGTTTCTAAGAAAGTAAAGTATAAACTACTGAGGGATGGAATTTGATTATTAAGGCTTGAGAAAACAATATCAGGAATTAAAAGATGTTCAAAACTGCCTGATGTGAGAAATTAAAATCAGGAAAAGAGTAAGAGGGAGAAGAGTACAAGAGAGTTCACGAGGGACAGGACCGGTGTGGCTGCACCAAACGGTGTATTGGTTAGCGAGCTCTTCAGAGTAACATTGTGTATATTCTGTTTTGAAGCTACTGGATTCCAAAGTGTTAGAGATCTTGCACCTTACCATCACCCTACCATCTCTTGGGATGATATTAAAATATTCAACAAAGTGTCAAGGACAACTAACCACAGACTTACTGATGAAGTAAAACCAAAACTAGCTGGGAAACATTTTGGCCTCATCATTTCATAGTGTATGAGCAGCTTTTTCCCGTGTTTTGCTTTCAAGTCAAAATTGTGTTAAAATCCACATCTGTGTGAAACCAGAGTGCTGGGATGCCAGAAGTAAACCAGTGACAACTAAACCAGTGACGACGAAGCCAAGGAGATGCTGGGAACAAGGAAAGACGCGTCTGATATTTGACTTACATCCCATCCCAGTGTGCAGCTTGCTTCCTCCTTCTCCTTCTCCAAGTTGTTTTAGATGTGTGTGGGATGTGATTGTAGGGCAAGCACTGCACAAATATATGAACCTTATTGCAGAAATGCATACCCTGTAGTTACTAACTTTGTTGAATATCTATAATAAACAGGGTTATTTTTATGTTCTTGCTTTTTTTATAGGTTTGGTTGAAAAAAATGTTTGTGTTCGCCAGACAACTACATACTCTCTCCACTCGCTTCTCTAATGCCCATCTGTATGCTCTTCTATGCTTCCCGCTCTCCCCTACTTCAGTGTTCTTAAACTGATTTGTTTATAGGATCCTTAATAACAATTACCTAAAGTAGGTTTTTTTTTTTCCTCTCTGTAGGATGATTCTTTTCTAAAAACATGAAGTGGAAACTTCTTTACTATAGCATGAGACTTGTGTTTGTAGGAACAGTTACTACTCAAAAGTTTGATCAAGTCCTTTATTTATGCAGAAGACTATAAAGACCAAAGCCAAACCATAATGAGCCACCAACTTTGATTAATAATATGAATAGAAATATTGACTATATTTAGCAAGGTTAGAAATTTAAAATATTTCATCATTCATGATGTTTGTTAATCATTAATTTTAATTTTTAAAAATGTACTTACATTCTAGGAAAGATTGATAGCAAATATTTTTTAAAAATATTCTTGGTTATTAATTTCTTGACCAGTTTATTTGTATGTTTAATTATTCATTCATATCCTTAGACTAACTTGCTAATTGCATTTAACTTGCAATTTTAATTTCTCTGAAGGATAACAAGAGAAAACTTCAGTTTTTATGTTCAGTAGATCATAAGTAAAGGCATAGAAAAATGAGTGATATATTTTACATGAATCAGCCTTATACAACTCTCTGAAAACTTTAAGCACTTCCCTGTTAAAGATTCACATTAGGATTGCCTTTAAAAATAAACTAGGGGAAATCTTAATGTATTCTTGGGGTGTTATATTTACACGGTATGTTAACCTGTGGTGTTATAACAAAATTTCTGAAATTGGCTAATTTATAAAGAACACAAGTAATGTATGTTTCTCATAGTTCTGGAGGCTAGAAATTTAAGATTAAGTTTTCAATAGGTTCTGTATCTGGTGAGGCCCCTATTTCTCTGCTTCCAAGACAGTGCCCTGAGGGCTGCATCCTCCAAAGAGAACAGGTGCCAATATCCTAACCAGGTGAAGGGAGCATGAACTCTTCATGAAGTCTCTTTTTTAAAGGTCTTAAATTTCACTGATCAAGAAAAACCCCTCACTTCCTTCTACTTAATTGTGTTACCACTGCTTAAAACTGTCACACTGACAAGTAAGTTCCAGCAGGACTTTCGAGGGCTTCACAAACATTCCAATGGTAGCATATGTCAACTGACCTTTACTTATTAGAAAACTAAAAAATACATATACCAGCAATTTAAATACCACCTATATTATTTAAAAGGGCATAAAATGCTTACAAGGTGATAATTTCACTATTCCAAGGATGTGAGGACACAAGGACTTTAAGCAGTTATAGAGACACGTTTAATACCATTTATATGGTAATAAAGATGGGAAAGTTCTTCTTTCACAAAAATAGCCATCATTGAACAGTACATGAAGTTATCATTTTAGATTTCATGCACTTCTGTACTTTCAATTTAAATGCACATTTCAGTATTTCAGACAAATATTAAGTGAATAAGGAATGTTATCATCTCCCATGCAAAAGACAACTACCTCATGTTTTTAACATTTCAAAAGGTGCAGTTAATAATTTAGGTGGTTAATTAATTGAAAGGTCATGATGGCTTCTGTACAGCCCAGCTATAATGTAAACTTTGTTGGCCCAAATTGCTTAAATTTGCTTTCTAACTGCAGTTCTAGCAGAAGCAATGCTCCAGGCTAAAGACTGCTCACATAAGATTCTAATGAGATGAAAAAGTATGAATATAAATTGCACCTTATCTCTGATGCCTTACAAGGGAATTTTGTCAGGGATTATGTTTAGAAAGATATTGTTCCTGTGATGAGCATAAATGCTCACACTTAATTTCACTTATTGCGAGTCATATTTCTATTTCTTCTGTGTCTTAAGGAGAGCTTTGCAGTATATTTAGTTAGATTTTCTGCAATAAGTAGTCTTTCTTTCGGGGAAAACATGATTTAATACACTATCTTTTTTTTTTTTTTTTTGCAACTCACAGAAGAGGTAAGACTTGCTCATAGCTTCCAGATAGAACAGCTTCAAATCTCTCAAATTTCAAACACATGATTCCCGGAGCTAATAAAAATTTGTGCACAGCTATATCATTCTGATAGTTATGATACTGCTACAATGGATGCTGATAGCTTTGTGCTCTACAACTCAACTGAAATGGTATTTGAGATATAAGTCTATAATCACTAAAGTTTTCTTCCCCAACTGTCCAAGAAACATTTCTTATTTAGAAGTAGGGTGGATTTTAAATCTTCTGTTCAAAGATTCAGTTATTTCATAATGTAGAGCCTTGGAGTATTCTTATGGAGAGGAAAGTATGTCAAAACATATTGATTCAATTTAGAGTTACACATAATATGGGATTAAATTATTTCTTCACAAGTTAAAAGAGATTTGTATTTATTCAGGTGCAAGCTAAGCTGCTATCAATAGAGACATCAAAATCAAAGTTTATTTCTCTCTTAGAATGATTCAAAAGCAGGCAGGCTTTCTGAAACTAAGAGGCTACAGTTTCCTTGACTTTTGACAATCATTTGTGTAACCATGGAGGGCATTCTAGTTCAGTGATGGCAAACATATGGTACACATGCCTCCATGGGCTTTGTATATCATTGAAAGCACTAACAGGTTTGCCATCACTGATCTAGCTTTTGCCATCTTTCAACAAGTTGGAAGGAGAAAGGCAGCAGGGAAGTTATCAGCCTATAGTTTCAAGGGCAAAACTAGTAGGAGTTTTCATAAACCATCAGCTAAAGGATAGCTCAATGGCCACACTTCGCTCTGAGAGTGGATATGGTAGCAGCTTTAAAACTGGCCACACGTTATCTCTGCAGGGAACTGTTATGGCTTGTGTCTAGATGTCACCAAAAGCCTCATGTGGTCATAGATGGGGCTTTTCAGAAGTGGCTGCATCTACAGTGTGTGACACTAGGACTGACTCATGGCGCACAGTGAGGATCAAGGGCACTAGCATTAAGTGTGTGAATGCTACCTGCCTTAAGTGGCTTGGACAAGATAGAGGGATAGAAAGAGCTGCTGTCCTCTCTTGTTGCTTTGCTATCTTTTGCTTGCCATGAACTTTTTATCCACTGCAATGCCTGTCTGCTGTGACATCCTGCCTTAGAGCCACCAGATTACGGACGAAAACCTCTACAAACTGTGAGCTAGGGAAAAGTGTCTTCCTTTAACTTTGGGTGTTGGGTATTTTGTCTCAGCAATGAGCAAAGAGAATTCTTAATAAAATATAACTAAAATAAACTTGTTTTAAAATGGAAATTGCATGTTAAATAAAAAGTAACTCTTAAAAAAAAAAAAAAAGTAACTCTTAAACAGATTCCTTTGGATTTACAAGAGCAATGTGTGCTCCCAACAGTCTTGTACATTCTTTCACGTTGTCTACAGGAATTTTTGAGAGCCAGTCTCCACCCAGTCTGAAATGGTAAGGCCGGATGACTGAGCTGTCGGCAGGTTTTCTTCAACATTTTAATACGAGCTAAGACTCACCAAGCTTCCATAACGTGCTCTGTACCATTCTAAGGCACTGTCCATGTGGCGACACACTAACCCTTACAAAACTCTTCAAAAGGGGAATTAGGAATATGGGAAATGAAACCTGGAGAAGGACATGATTTTTAGTCTTAAAAATAGTTTCCCCTCACCCTGCTCCTTGCTCTCCTGTACGTTCCTTGTTAAAATGTTCAGTAGAATACCATGGCGTCGCTCTAGCCTAGCCAGTGTAGGGTGCTATGCTGATTCCTTGTCTGTCGGTTCATTTTCTTCCTCCAGATAGGGACTCATCTAAGGTCATCAGATAAGGTCATCTAAGGTCAAGGAAGGGCTCACTAACCCTTTGGATGAGAACTCAGTGTGTGAAAACCATTTGAGATGCCCGCAACATTTGTGGCAGAGTATAGCAATGCGGTTGGCTGGACACAGCCATGAGAGCTTCGCTGTGGGCTGTTCTGCTGTAGCACCGTAGTCTGCACTGCTGGCGTGGAGTTAGCCGCCATCTTCTCATCAGTGTACACGGCCACTGGCAGCAAAGCCCAGAGGTCAGCTGTGCATTTTGTGTATACCTACATGTCTCAGTAATTCTGTGTCTCTGGAGAATACTGACTAAAACAGAATGAATAAGTGATTAAAATTTTTCTGATAAATTCATACTACTTGATGATTTCTCTAATGAATTCTGATAGCTGTTTAAGAAGGAGTATTGTCAATCCACTTCAGAGTCTACCAAAAAACTCGTAGAGTAGGGAGCATCTACAAACTTATTCCAGCATTACCCTTGTAGTGAAAATAGGGAAAGTCAATACAAGAAAAGAAACTATAGGCCATTTTGTCCCTGATGAACTTGGGTACAAATATCCTCAAATACAAGAAAAATAAATTCAACATACAAGGAAAGGACACTTCAGCATGCAAAAATGGATCTATCATTGAGATACAAGCACAGCTCAACATATTCAACTCGGTAAGTGTGATGTACCACATTAACAAGAAGAAAAATCATGATTTTAGCCAGTGATATAAAGAAAATATTTGATGTAATTGGATGTTCTTTCCTGATAAAGACTGTAACAAATTAGAAATGGGCAAAATAAACCTCACCCTCATAAAGGCCATGCACAAAAAGCCCACTGGTAATACTGTTAATGGTAAAAAGCCAAAAGTAGGACACAACATAAATGCACAAAAATCAGTAGTGTTTCTATAACATCTGTACAATAAAATCAAGGGGACTGAACTATCATGAAAATAAATGGAGAAACCAATAACATTGGCAACAGCATCAAAATAAAAATTAGAATAAACTTAAGCAAAACAGTGAAACATCTATTCACTGAGGACGCTAAGACCTTAATGAAAACAACTGAAAAACTTAAAGATAAATGAGAAGATACCCTATATCCTCAATTGGAAGAATTAAACTTGGTAAAATGTGTATGCTATTCAAAGCTATACACGGATCTAATACAATTTGTTGCAAAATTCCAATTACACAGAAATAGAAAAAAAAAAAAAACCCTATCATTCATACAGACCACAGAAGCTACCGAATAACCAAATCAATCCCTACAAGGAACAAAAAAAGATGCATGTAAAAATCTGACTTTAAAATATCATGTAGATCAATGGGAAAGAAACCAGAAATAAATTTACACACTTATATCCATTTGAACCTTGACACACTGACAAGGAACACATGGGGAAAGAGTGATTTGGGATGAACAGCACTGGGAAAATTGGACACAGCCATGCAGAAGAACGACGTCAGAGCAGTACCTCACACTCTAATCGAGAAGGAGTTGGAGGCTTAAAGTTAAGGACAGAAACTAAAATTACTAGGAGAAAGCACATAAAAGAGGTAAAAGATTCTTGACTTTGGTGTGGGCAAATAATTTCATATGATTCTCCCCAAACACAAGCAACAAATGAATTTAAGTATTTTAAATTAAAATTTAAACTTAAATATCCCCAAGTACCCTTGACCATGTAGGAGTCATGACCTGTGAACCTCCCCTAGTGCGCCTTGTCTCTTTTTTGACAATTCTTCCCTCCCATCTCTTGCACCTCCACCAAGCAAGAGTGCTGCTTCTCTGCTACTTCAATTCTTTGCTGTGCCACACTTGAACACAAATTTGACTGTCTGCCCTCATTGTTTACAGGGTCCTTTAATGTCCATGTCTGTTGTAAAGCGGATGTCCTTTCTGTATAACATAGTAGTAAACATTCTCAGGAAACACTTATTAATTGAATATAATGTCTTCATGATACCACGGAAGATCAACGGAGGCTGGCACAGACGCGAAGGACACGTATGCGCGGCCTGTGGCGTCGGCCCATTCTGGTGCTACAGCCATAGACATACAACATCGGGCATCACATTTTGTAAATCTAACCCCAGAGAATCTTTTTTTAACATAGGGAAGTGGTGTCTACCCACAGCTGACAGAACGGGGAAGCTGTTTCTCAAGGCAGCTGTTCAGGCGAGCTCCCCAAAGACTGCTCAGATGAGTGCGGACTTCTACTGTATACTCTTTGCTAAGGTTCTCAATGGAAGCCAGAAACCCTACATACTCCTGTAAGAAATTTATAATTAAAAGAAAATTGAGGATTTATAAGAGAACTGAAAGTAATTTTAGGGTGAAGTTGTGTGCTGATATTGCTGAGAGGGTCATAGAAGTTTAGAGTCAGTTAACATTGACTAAGTGAGGTTGTATGTTTGTTCTTTCTCCAGCGTTTAGAAGGTTTTACCTTCTTTTCCTCAATCTCATTTCACCATTGTTCTAATTAAGACATCTATAAGGGTGAATGGGGAAATGACCAGCAATCTATGCCCATCAGGGAACCATTTCGACACCAAGAACATCCATTTTCCATCTGCCAATATAAACACTTAATGGAGGAAATCTGCTGAAATGGCATGCAGACTTATGTGCATTTCCCCCACCTTCTGTGTACAAGATCAATGACGGCAATCAATCAACAGCTTGGGAGGATTGATCTCTGTAATTGTGAAATTGAATAGTAAGGGAAATGTAAGAATACAGGCTGAAAACAAGGTCTCCCTAGAAGTTTTGGAATTTAAGTCTTCAATGCAGCATACTACAGGCAGTGAGTTTAAATATTTTCACTTTCGCTGAACTTTATGTTTGAAGCATCTTAGCTTTCTGAGTGCAGGATTAGCATTTCTGTACTTCAATTATAGTGCTTTAAGCATCAGTCAACACACTAGTATTGTGTTTTGTTCCATAAGGAGGTTATTCCATTAGTTTCATTTGTCAGTTTATAATGTTTTACGAGTCAGAATAAACTTGGGTCTCCTTTGTGAAGAGGAGGTCAACTGGACATTAGCAGAATTGATAATTGGTCAGTTTTGTTTCAAGTGTAATTTAAATAAAACTGGATGTGATGGTTTATTATCACTTTTCCGGTAATATTGCATCTTCCAAGTCAGATGCCGCCTTTACTAGCTCAGAGGTCATTGTTTAGACATGTTCTTTCTCTCCAAACACCACTAACCAATACGCAGATATTTCTCTTTAATTGTGAAAACTTTAATAATATATGCTCAGTTTGACAAAGGTGCCTAAGTCAGGATACAAAACAGTTCTCATTGTCAGTTTAAATTCTAGTCAATGAGGCTGGGGATATAGCTCAGTGGAATAAGCGCTTGCCTAGCAAGCACAGGGTCCTGAGTTCGATCCCCAGTACCGAAAAAAAATAAATAAATAAATAAATAAATTCTAGTCAACATTTGCTGTGTGTATTTCTGGTTATTGTATGAGGAATGACATGGGAAGGATTAAAATATAAGAAAAAAATAAAATGTATAGAAGACTTACTATTTAACCTGAATTGAGTAGAGAACCACTTAAGATCTCAAGTTATTCAATAACTTTCCCCTATGACCTGAGACTTATTTACAACTTAGGTTTTAACTTTATAAATGACCTTCAAATGAGTTTGCCTTTTTAGAGTTGCTCGGCAGCTAGCTGTATTACATATTTTCACAAATAGTATTCCCAAGTGAAATCCATCTCCCACAATTGCTAAGGGCTATTTATGGACTGTTCAATGAGTATGATTCTTACAAACAGAAAACTTCCACTGCATGGCTAATATGCATCAGGCTGTATCAAGACTTTTTTTTATTCTCCACATAATTCTGCTTTTATAGGTAAGGCAACATATTGAGAGAGGCGAAGTGACTTGGCAGGTCTTATGCAGCCTCTGTGGCACAGAGCTAGTTAAACGTGGCTGTGTCAAACCTCTGGAAGCCCCGATGTGTGGACGCACCACCAATCAGTGTTCAGACCCGTGCTAACGAACTGCGAAAACCCGTGCCTAAGCGATGACTCCTGCCTTTGACGACCTCGGTCTCACAGAGGACCCACAGGCTGTCACTTTACATCAGCTGCATGGCTAAACTCAGCAATATGCGTTGCGTTTTGAGAAGTATGGAGTCATGTGTGATCTCAAAAGGAAGGATAAGAAAAACTCACTGCTATGCTCATTAACCATACGGTGAAGAAAGAAAAAGGAAAAGATAAACCATTTTGAGAGAACAGTGTAGAACATATTATAGGAATCTGTACATTAGCCATGACACGACAAAGTTCTGTGCCTGATTATGTATACACATGTAAGACATGTAAATCATACTCCTGGTACACATTTTCACTGATCTTTCTGAGAAGCTTAAGTGGTAGATTTATCGGAGTATCACAAATGATGAATACAACATTCATATAATAGGAACTGTCATTTTGCTATTTGTCTTCCTCGTTAAAGTGTGAGTTCATTTTAGGGAGCACAAAACGGTGGGAAAACTTCGTCTTTTTAAAGGGAGGAGAAGTTTATTTTGTCTCTCATTCCACAATCGGCTGGCTCCAAGGCATGGCAGAGGCGAATCTACTCACCTCATGGCAAACAGAAAGCAAAGAGTGAGAGAGGGGCTGGGAAGAGGGAGAGAACCCACAGCGACCGGCTTCCTCATCTAGATATGATATTAAAACAGACTAAAGCCTCCTTTGACTGAAGCCTGCTCACTACCCTTTTCCTTCCACTCCTGGATCCCTTCGATGAAGGAAAAGATGGTATTTTGTAGCTCGTGGTCATAAGCCAAGTTAAGAACACAAAACAAAGCAAAACAGATCTTTTTCTTTCTATTCTTTGAAAAGTATTTCTGCTTTATGATTGGATTATTCTTTCATAAGACCATTTAAATAGGACGAAATTATACTACCATCAAAATGTTAACATAATCTCATAGCATTATGTGGGGATTGAGGGATTATTTATGACAAAATATGGGTAAATTAGTAAGGAAAATAGTATTTACCAAATGCCTAACATATACAAATCAGTAAGTTTTAACCTACACACCCCAAAGTCATGGTCATTTAAATTACCTATTTATGTAAACTGACGCTTTTTCAAACTCCTTACCTACACTTAAGGCTTCAAATCAATTTACGCCTACACGTATTTTCAGTCCTTTATGTGCGCCATACCCTAAAATGGAACTGATTTAAACAGAAGCAAAAATGAAGACTACACCATGGATGGGGACGGGGCAGACCCTAGCTAGCGGGAGTTCAGATTCCATTTTGTCCATCAGGGGGCACTGTTGTGCAACCACTCGGGAAGCCTCGACTTTCCCAAGCCAGCCAAGCCCATTGTCTTTCATAACGCGATACATGATACATGCCTAAGTCAAACAGAATCCTAGCATATGTTTTATTTATTTATTCATCCAAAATGAATGAATATTTTAATATTTATGTATTCCAAGCTGTTTTTGCTTTTTTTAAAGATGGTGTAAACTCAAATCTGGGGTATAAAATCCTTCCAAAAAGACAATCTTTTATGAAATCTAATTTTATATTGCTCTAATTTTTGCTAGTTCAGGTATGTGCTTCACTAAATTTAAAACCAGGTTGTGTGCAAATATACTTATTTATACATGATATAAATTTTACATCTATACATTATATCTATAGACTTTAAATAGATGAATCTTTGCATGTAAAACTTGAGTTTCATTGCTATTATTTTCACTGCTTATTGGTATAAACCATCTTGAAAAAGCTGCTGCTGGCAACTTCCCAGAGGAGTAGGTTTTAAGCTTTACAATTATATAAACTTCTAAAATTATACTTTTATGAATGAACTTTTAAAGCCAAAAGAGGATTAGCAATTATGCAAGGCATGGCAAGACTTAGGAGACACTCAAGTCTGAGAGAAGACCAGCACAGAGACTGTGATATTATATCAGCTTGTACCAGGCTTTGGAGCCTAAACGTGTTTTAGCATCTTTTTATTACACCTGATCCATGTAAAGTAGTCAGTTCCTTATAGGGGCAAACACAAAAGTACAATTTATTATTTGTTCCTGTAGTGTGTCAAATGTAGCTTAGGAAGACTCTACTATTTTGACTTACTCCAAGAGAGAAGACCCACTTTTGATGTGTTTTAAGGCCACATATATGTCAGTACTTTGCCTTCTTCCTCAAACCTAAAACCTTTTCTACTACACATGAGACCCAGTCCTAACCCTTCACCCGCGTTTCAGGCCCGGCGTCACCTGGCATCGTTGACCCTCCAGCTCCAGTTCTCAGCAGCCCCTTTGCCAACACACTTGCAATGGTACAGTTTCTACTCGCAGCTCACACGCGCGGCTGTCTCATGAACAAAGCTTTTTCTCAGAGCCTGCTCTTCGGGGTCCTTCTCCTGTGGTGAATTCATTCCCTGCATGTTTTCATCACTTGGCTAATTTTAATTCATACGGAGTTGAACTGGAAGCCGTCTTGCCTAGAAGTCCTCTTGGATCTCGCATATTAGTGCCCACAGACTGAGGAACAACATGTCATGTACTGGACGGCCTAAACCATAGACACGATTGTCTCTAGCCCTGGATTAGCATATTCAAGATCAAAGCACGGGCACGTTTGGTTTCTTCGGAGACATCTCCCCTTGTCTGCACGTGGTTCTGTCCTCATTACATGTTCATGGGGTTGACTCTGCGCTCATCCACCAGGTGCCTCTCTGTACCCAAATATCCCTTGCTTATGAGGATGCTAGTCAGACCAATCATGGCCTTCCCCCTAAACATAGTGCCTTTCTGAGGTACTGGGCTGAAGACTTCAAAATATGAATTTTGGGGAGAACAACACAATTTGGCACATGACACTAACTATCTATCCATCAATTCAAATTTAATAAACCCAAACTGTGTTCCAGTCCGTTATGTACTGATTTTGATACCTTTTTTCTTTCCCCTTGTAAGACATCTTATATTTTCCAACAGTATCTCAAGGTTTTTCAAATTCTTGCACATGAACTTGGTTTCTCCGTGAAGTCTGAAGGTGAGCACTCTACAGCGGAGTGCTTTGTCCAGGATGCAGCGTTGTGGCAGAGATCACAAGACATCAGGGTGCAGTTGATTATCCTCACACATCACCAGTGCTGAGGTATTTTTTATTTTACAATGTGAGAAAGGTACGCTGCACTTGATGAAATATATATTCGCTGTTCTATCGTGGCTGAGTTGTTTGACTATACCAGAGGCTCAAGAACCTGAATATATTTGAATGGTACTTTTCTCAAGTGCGAAATTTGGAATTACGCCAATTTAAAATAGAGTAAATCATGTGTCATGCAAAATATATTTTCAAATTAGCATTATTAAGAAAAGACCTAAAGGTCAGAACCCGGGTATGTAAAATTATTTTCAAATGCCATTTCTGTACTTCAGAGATAGTAAATGTCAACACAGAGACCAGGAAGAGTCTTCTGATTCAGCCTATATATTTCTCGAGGTTTTAAGCTACCTCAAATGTGGAGCTCATGCTCTAACTTCTAAATTCACTGGTCATAAATAATGTGTTAGATGGCTTCATAGATATGATATGATATATGTATTTTCATCAATACTAATAAAACATCTGTACTATACAATGGATTATAATTATCCTTTTCCTGGAAGATAACTAAGGAGACCCAGGAGAGTACAAAGTACGAAGAATACTGTAAGTCACTTACAGTGATCTGGTTGAGTAGGTGGCAAAGGACCTCATGGTCAGAGCAGAATCAGAATTGGACTTTGCAGGACTCTGTGTGTGTGTGTGTGTGTGTGCGTGTATGTGTCTTGTGTATATTTTACAGAGTTCTACAGTTGGAAGAAATTTTCTTTTTTCTGAGAAAAAACGTGTGACAGTGCAAAACATGAAGATTCTTCTGAAATAATATTGATAGCCACATGGTGAGGCTTAATGTATTTTCCATGCTTGAGTTCATTTTTCACTCCTTGATTTCATAGTTTTATAAATTTCTTACATACTTTGACCTACAAGATCACTGCTGATTTGTTTACATGGCACTGAAAAGAATTATATATAGATAACATATTATATTTGTCAATGGGATAGTTCCTTACAGAATTTTAAAATGATCTCTACAAGGTATTATTTACATTTTATAGATAAAGAGTGATATATAGAAAGACATATATCTGTGTATATAATAAGGAAACCAAAACATTTGGTAGAAATCTCTGGCATAGTTTCCTTCTACTATTGTTTTCACACTTTAAGAATTATGATTTCATATGCATATTTAAATGGTGCAGTTTCCTTAGCTTGACGCAAATTATAAATTTTCCTCTGCCAAATACTTGGTAAAAGAAAACTACATCTATACAAACTGATTGAGCACATTCGATACAGCCCTATAATACAGTTGTTTAAAAACTGCTATCTTGACCCACTTTTGAGACCCTGGCCAGAGGCCAGTCTGTTTCTCTTCTAAGCAGTTGAATGAGTTGATACCCCATCCTTTCCCTTATCAGACTCCCACACTGGGGACCCCTATGCACCAACCCTGATTGCCCCAGGTGTAAGTCAACATAACCAGCAACAGCTCCTAGGCGCAGAGCCTGGTGGAATTATTCAAATTACCCACCGCACAGGGAGTCTGACAAACCCAGCGAAGGCCCCATCATTTTCCAGGCAGGAGCTGCCTCCTGCTGCTACAGCCCGCTGTTACAGTGTTCCCAGGGGCGACCGGGCCGTGCTGCCTGGCGGAGCTCAGCGTTCCACCTCTACAAGTATCAGTGGCTTTTTGTTTTCTTCTTGCTCTCAGAAGAAAGTTTCTATTCTCATAAAATGAGCCAATTTAGTGTTTGTAGTGTACAAAATTTAAGAGAGACAGAAAAGGAGAGAAAATAACAGCAGAGGAAGAAGAAGGCGGCTGCGCTGGAACCGGGGAAATGGGCAGCGGCAGATGTTGGTCAAGGGTTACAAATTTCTAGCTGTGCAAGCAACGGAGCTCGATTTTGCGGAGAGGAGAAGAGGAACTGGGGAGGAAGAAAGACAGGAGCGAGGGGAAGATGAAGGAAAAGATTCAGAGGCAGTGTGTTCCAGTTACCCAAGATGAAATTTATTCACTGTTATCGCAAAAACACTAATTAAACAGAATCTGTTATAACAACAAAGATCTCAGGATCGTGTGTTCTGACATCTGACTATAGTTAATAACAGTGTTTTGCATAGTTGGAGTTGTTCGCATAGAACCCCAGTTTACTTTTGCACTTCCGTTTAGCTGGCTTCCAATCTACACACAGGACAGTCCTGGTGGACTGTATGGGAGAAACCAGGACTGACTAAGACGCAGATATAAAGCAGGAGGGGTCACAGAGTGCTTGAAAAAGTGTGAAATTTCCTTTAGCTGAAAGACAATAAAACTTACCTAAATTCAACCGGGAAATAGGAAATTGTAGTTTCCAGGAATACTTTATGCTTACAGAATTGAAAAAGTGTTTAAGAATGAATCCACTATGTAAATAATATTCAATGACTTTTTTTTACATGCTCTGTCTCCTCTTATTAGAATCGGAGAGGTTTTAAAGTTGTGATCCACGTTCATAATTGCTTATTGACCCCACAGTGCTCTAGGACACAATAGCAGCAAAATGCATGGAAATTTATAGATAATTATGAAATTAAATACTGTTGAAGTTATAAAATAATGAGTAGGTCATGATAGTGTTCAATTTTTAATCCAATATTTTAAGTGTTCCCTAAACAAATATTTACAAATTTTGTTTTTAAAGGTATCATTCACAGAATCTGGGAACAAATACATTTTTTCATTAAATACAGAATAGCCCATGGAACATAGGGAGGGCAGTACTGTATCATGGTTATATAAACTGCACAGATTCTTTAATATCCTCCTGAAATTGCCTTATGAAAATCTTGGATTTGGTCCTTGAAAATTGTACAATCTTGAAAAAATAACTTATTTTATTTCGTTAGTGTTATCTATAAAATGGAGACAATTCCCATACTGTAGAATTTGTTATGAGACTAAATAAAATATGAAAATGTTTAAAATATTGTCTGACGTAATCACTGTCAGTGATTATTATTACATACAGTTTAAATTATAAACAAATATCCTAGAATAATGGACAAGAGAATTTTACTCTTTGTTGCTGTCAGAAAATCTGTGGTATGTTCTTGCTTCAGGAACTGCATAGAGAGTCCCCCAATAAGGTGCTAGCACACTAAGGTAGACATAACATAGCCCATACAAAAGAAGCAGCTTTGAACTAGAAAATATTTTCCTCTTTTCTGTTCCTCTGGTACACAAGCAAAAGGCAGAGACCACACAGTAGATCTCTGGAGCAAGTGGCCTCCTGCTCTGCTTTCGTCTCCCATTGCAGAGTTCTTTAGGGCGGAAGCGGAGACCTCTGGTCTCCCTGAGTGTGCTCAGGGTTGATCACAGCCTGTGGACATAAAGAGACTTGCAGCACCACCGCCGTCATGTTTAAGACGGAAGGATACTTAAAAGGAGCTTCTGATATTCTTAAAACTTGCAGAATGCTCCACAGATTGATTTACTTGGCTCTTCTAAAGTAGTCTTTCTCTTTGGAGATTGATGGAGAGGGTTTGAAGAGTGCCTCTGAAAGGCCAAATCATTACCGAAAACCTGGTCATCAACAGCCACAGTATGTGCTGCTCGTGTTTAATAAAGCTCATACAAATTTACCACTGGCCCATTCAAAATGGCAGAAAAGCAGGGTGCAGATAATGACCTGAGAGGAAAATGCTGAACAGCAGGGCCCGAGGGATGGGCAGACACCATAGGGTTCTGCTGTGTGGAACTCATAAGTTTCTACAGTATAAGAAGTGTTTTTTTAGTAATAAATTTGGTTATATTGGTCATGGTCAGCTTTTAATAAATCTATACCATCTTTCAAAGAATTAAAAGAATAAAATATTATAAAGTAAGAGACTAAACTAGTAAATAGTGACATCTCATTATGAGTTCTATGCAACACTTTTGGCTCAAAAGACTGCCCACAGCGCAGGACTGTAAACATTATCGAAATAAAAACTGAAGTTCATTAAAAGAAAAAAATTCCTCTTAGTGACATAAAAAGTATTTTTATACAGATACTTTGAAAGTAGCTCTCAAGTAAAGTTTTCAAATGACTATATGTATGTGTGTGTGTGTGTGTGTGTATATATATATATGTATACATATATATATAAAACATCAATATCTACAATAACTTTGCTTTTTATCACTCTTGCTCTTTATTCTCTGCAGTTTAAACAGTGTCTGATAAAAATCTCAGTGATCTTTATGCAGGTACGAAGGGAGTTTGACAACATTGCATCTTGAGGCCACCCACAGAAGATGAAAAGATTGTGAAAGACAAGTTTCAAAGTATAAGGATAATTATGCCATGAGAAAATTCAGATTACTACGAGATACTACAAAAACTTTGCAGTTTATTTCTACACAATCAAAGCTTCTACCACAAGATGAGCTTTTTTAAAAGTTAAGGAATGGTGCATGCAATCTTTTATCTCTTGATATGAAATGCAAATTCTACATTAGTTGCATAGAATTAGTCATAATGAGCCCTCCGTGATCTCTCCTAATAAGCAGCATTACACAGCTTGTAATTACATTTGCTTGTCCTTGCCATCAAGTAGGCAGGTTAGACACCAAATGACACGGACTCCGTTAGTTGCCTCATTTGGATTTTCGTGCCTTTTAAGTTGTTGTTAGTCATCTTGTTGGATTCTCTTGATATGAGGGCACATCTGCTGATCACTAGCTAAAAGGTGGTATTATGTAGTTAAGTCCTCTGGAGCCAGGCCATCTAAGTTCAAATCCCAACTCAAATAATCACTAGCTGTGCAACTTTGACAAGTTTTCTCTTCCTAACTTTTTCATTTGAAAATTAGGGATAATAATAGTACCTGTCCTCACAGGAGTGCGAGGACTGAATTAATTAACATACATAACTGCTTAGAACAATGGCAGCACTTGCTCATAGTTGTAATTGCCAAGTGAAAAGCGTGTAGTGGTGTTTCTGTGTAGAATATATAAAAGTGAGTAATTACAGTGAGGAGCTGATGATCTGCCAGGGAATCTGGAGGAACTTGAGATGGTGCCTCTCTGCTTTGTAATTTAAATAAGTATGCTAAGATAGATGTGTGGCATTGCTTAGAATGAAAAGAAGAGAGGGCATCTTATAATTGCGAGGATGAAAGGAAAGGAAAGGAAAGGAAAGGAAAGGAAAGAAAAGAAAAAAGAAAAGAAAAGAAAAGAAAAGAAAAGAAAAGAAAAGAAAAAAGGGGACAAAGACTTGTATTTTACACAGGTTTTGAAGAATAAGTAAAATTTCATGTGGCAGAAATGGAACACATTCCAGGAACTGAAAAGGAGCACCTGCTCCAGGAGTGGCTGTTTCTTAGTGTGCGCTGCGGGACACTTAGTTTCCAGTTTGAGGAAGAGGAAGGCGTGCACAAGACGGCAAAGCAAACTGAACCTGGCAAAATATTCTGGAACGTGAACACCAAGAAGTGAGACTATTAAAACTAATATTTTGTACTTATTTTGGGACATACTTGGGCTTTGGGTTTAGAATGACAGGCTGGGTTTCTGGCCCCATTGTTTCATTGTTAGAAAAAGTGAGCCTCATTTTCATAATTTGTGAAAGGAATAGTAAAGGACGCCCTGATAAGATTATTTAAAATGGGTATATGCTTCCACGCATAACATTTATTGCACCCTTTAATTGCCAGACATTGTTGTAGACCTATAGCCACAGAGATGAATAAAAAGACAGTGACTTTTTCTTCTTGGACCTTATCATGGCAGGGAGGGGAACGAAGACACTACACACAAAGCACTTAGGAAAACTTGCTCCATGCTCGCTAGTACTGTGCTCTAGGGGAGAAAACCAAGCAGGGCGCATTTTGAAGTGGGATAGAAATGGTGAGGGACAGCTACATAAATTTTCTTATTTTCACTTGCATTAGAAATAAAAAAGTAAAGCCATAAGGTAAGAGAGAGCAGTGCAAAGGAACTGGAGTTTGGACTACGTTCAAAGCATGAAATGATTGTGGAGGTGGGTGAGGGACGATGGGACAGCGTGCTTCCCAGGAACCTCCGAAAGGCCACTTGGGTTCTCGCTGTTACATTGAAAATGAGACCAGACGCAGGTTTTAACTTTTCCCCAGGCACGTTCATCCGTCCAAATGGAATCTGTGGAGAAGATGCAGAGAAGGTTTGGGGCGACGTGGATTTTTTCCCCGGAGCGGATCTACAGTAAAGGGAGGGAAAACAAAGTATATGCGAGGGGAAATTTTATAAAACATAGAGAATTTCTGGGTAAGCAAGAAGTACACGTGTGGCATAGCGATGAGCAGTGAAAAGGTGACCAGAACAATAGCCGGTAGATTCCTGTGCAAGCCAAAGACTGACTGGAAACACCGAGCGTGTTAGCTGCAAGGGCAGCGTGGGAATAGCAAGCTAAGGCTATTATAATGGCAACCCGCAGGGTGTGACAGTGGGAAGGAGTGAGGACATTTGACTGACAGGAGGATTAAAAACGGGGAGAATAGGGAACTAATAAGGTGGGACTTTTGAAAGATCAGTGTGTGGGTCTCACATGCTGGGCTGTGACAGGAGTTTTGGAGGGGTCGCAGCTAGCAGGGTGCTAGGCCTGAGGGGAGGAGGCAGAGCGCTGGAAGTGGTCTGCAAGAAAAAAGTCCGATGTGCTCACTGTCAGTCCTTCTCGCTGCACTTTTCTTTTTCAAGAAAAAAGAGGAGAGAAACAAAGTAAGAAGACAACTTTCCCACCTCTTCCTATATCTATGGCCGAGCCTTAGCGGTGCCTCACAGAGAAGTATAAAAAATCATTTCATAAGGGACTGGCATCCGAATATATAAGGAATGGGAAGATCTGAACACTTCTAAAAAATCCAAGTAAAACGTGAGCTAAAGATCTGAACAGACATTTTGAGGCACTTTTCAAAAGGAGATGTAAAAATGGCAAGTAAGTAGATGAAAAATGCTAATCCCACTGATGAGGGGATACAGATCAGAACCACCCCAAGCCCCATCTCCGCAGCCAGAGCAGCTGCCATCAGAGACCTTTCCAAGGGGACAGCTCCCAATTAGCTTCTCGAACACATCCTCATCTATATTTGGACCCCAAGCTGGTTCGATATCAGAATCATCAGGGTGCCCCTCCAAAGGCCCTGACCCTTCCAGATGTGCTGAGTCAGAATTTCTGAGGAGCAGATCTCAGAGTGTCTCATTATAATCACCCTCTGTGATGCTGAGACAGGTTTACAAACTAACAAGAATATGAAAATGTATGTGTGTGTGTGTGTATATATATATATATATATATATATATATATGAATTATGTCTGAAAATTGTTGTTTTTCCATTGTGACTAGAAGAACATCCAACATATAGCTGGCGCATATTTTGATTACACAAATTAATTAATAAACATACGACAGCATCTTACAAGATCAATCATGTAGTAAGATCGTCATAAGGAATAAGTACAATGACTCTAAAGATGCATAAGGACCCAGTCAGGTTTTGTCACCATGATCGGTAGACACCGTTTACAGCAAAGTGTGATGTTCCCTAATAAGATGAATGCACTGGAAAACAAGAGTTGGAATAAAGAAATGATGTGAATACAGAAACGCTGAGCTTTAAAGGCAGCACTGAAGGTTGATTTGTCATGAACGCATTGGTTCCATGCAAATGAAATCATTTTGCCAACTATGAAATTCTTTGGATTTGAGATATTTAAGTTTCTGTATCATTTTGAACAATTTTTAGAAAGCACTGTGTTCAGAATAATTTAAGTACTTATGTTATAGGTAAATCATAGAACATTTTTTTCTTGTATATGCATTTGATGAACACCTGGATTTTGGCATTACAGTTTTCTGTCATGCTATCATTCATTCTTGGAATCAGGTTCTGTATACATCCATATGTTACCTCTGATTTATATTCATTTAATTGAACAAGGCTGAATTAACAATGTTGATTTATGAAATTGGATGCAGAGCACCTGCTTAATTAAAAAGTTAGAAAACACACATACACATATACACTTATCCAGAAGCCATAATGATAGTTCTGTATTCCTATCATTTTACGATCCTTAATAGCATTGTGTTGGTGGTGGCTACCCATGATTCCCTGCAATAATTTCCTTACAGTTTTTATGTAAGCAGGTATTGCCTTTGTGGAAATTTATCATGAAATTTTAAATAGTTAGAAACAATGTGTATTATTATTATTATTATTATTATTATTAATCTATAGTGCATATCAGTTTTCCTCTGAATCACTTATTTTTAAAAGAGGAACTATATTAAGTTCAGTTTCTCCTCTAGAAAGCTCAAATCAACATACATAAAAGGGTTAAACAAATAACCCTACAAACGCTGTGGCCTGCAAGCATTATTACAAGAGTACAGAACAGTAATGGGGAGGCCATCTAAGAGAGAGCAACTGTTGACATACCACTTATGGATACCACAACTGTACAACATAAACAGCAAAGGCAAACGCAACTGAAGATTGAGTGCTCAATTTTAATTTCACTAACATTAATAAATAAGAAAATGAAAGCATAATTCACTTTTGCTTTGCTGTCACCTTAGACTATCATGTAACTCACTGGACCTTTCTTTCTTTGTTTTCTGTTCGTTTTGCTCGTTGAGAAAGGGTTTAGCTATGCAGTTCAGGCTGGCCGTGAACTCCTAGCTGTCCTACCACAGCTTCCCGAGTGGTGGGATTACAAGCTTGCGCCTGCTTTCTTCCTTCGTCTTTACCAAGGGCTAATGAGGTGTACGTTCAAAATATAAATGTCTCTTGAATATGTAAGACAATGCTTGTAACACAACCAGCATGGTATGCAGAACTCTGGGAAGGGGCCACTACATACATTGTCTTTCTTCCTTCCCTTATTCAAAAGAGAAGAAAGTCAAACAGTCAGATCATGCCTCACTGTGCTTCCAGGCAGCGTTCCTTGTAATAAAAGCTCAGGAGGAGGAGGATGGCTCTACAGTGCTATCCATAATTATGTCTTTCTACAGACTGAGAGCAGAAAAGTGAAACTCAGTTCAGTTTTATGCTCCTTGTATATTCATTTGTCTCTGCGTAGTGTATGTGCTGGCGATATCTGGGACACAAAAGTAATCTGCAGTGAAATGTAATGCTTCTGTTCTGTATAATACTGGAGAACTACTGCTTTTGTAACTCTATGTAAACATTTCTGTGCAGCTACATTACATGATTATATACTTAGCATTAATACCAATGGTTATGTTTGAAGTTCAGAATTACAAAATAGATGATATAATAAATACCCCATTCTTATTCTGTGAATAAAAAGAAAAATTTTCCCAAAGAGTTCTGAGTCAGCTATGATACAAGTTAATGTATATTCAAGAGAACATTTCAATGTTATTCATGGTTCTAAATCTGCTGACAAAATGCTAGTATTCTATTAAAAGTATTTTACTGATAGCAAACAGAAACCAACTCTTCTTTACTCAGCTCTGCAGGAAATTCAGTTCTCCAGCTTTTGTTCCTTTAACAGTATACAGACAGCAAGAATCCTTTCTTTAGTAACATGTTTTCTAAATGAAGGGAGAAAATCAATTATTTACTATATACATTACAATGCTAGAGATTGGACTGCATGCAAACTCTAGGTACAACTATTTGCAATATTTTCCTGGTACTAGAAATGTATAGGTTATGACTTTGAATGAAAGAGATAGATGAACCTGAATACTTAACAGTACACTGGGTTCCAACTGTAAACACATACACACATTTATGATACAGAAAACAATTTGTACGCCAACAATTTGTTCTCTGGTCTATGCCAGTGCAGAATCTTGTATTAAGGACTGGCCTGAAAAGTGTCTGTGAAAAAGCTACATAAGAGAATATAGGCTATCTACTTTGTAAGGGAAATTTTGTATGGAACTATTATTTTATTAGTTTTTCTGAATTCTAAAAACAGAAAAAAAAAGAAACTAAGTTAGATGAAGTAACTTGATGTCAAACTAGGGCTGTTTGTGTGTAAGAGTATGCACAGGTATTTGTGCTTATGTCTTTCCAACGAATAAAATTACATGCTCATGATATTGAATGTTTATTTTATATAATTCCTAAATAATTTAAATATATACTATATGGAGTCATGAATTAGACAAAGAATTTTAACAGAAAATCCCTGAACAATTTAGGGCACAAGCTTTGCATTATTTTCCTAACATTTAGAAATATTCTTTAATTAATTTTTTTAACTTAATGGCAATCATGTAGTATATGGCAAATGACAGTTTAGAGAAAAATTTGCATGATCTGGATCCCATATTCACTTAAAGTGTTTTAGAGCAAAATTTTATTATCTTTTAGAAGAAATTCAACAGGTGCATTCTAAATCAATAAAGTAGCCCAACATATGATAGTTTTTGGTTAATTCAAAGAAGAGAATGTCAATCACTCAAAGTCTATTAGTATTTTTTTAACCACTGGTAAGACTCTACTATAAAGCTCTATGGGAAATATTTAATCATTGCACCTCCAGACTGGAAAGATTGCTACAAAGTTGCAAGGCGAGGCAGGCTAACAAACCGTGGATTTGAGCTCCAGTTCTGCCACTTGCCAACAAACCGATCATGTGTAAGTTGTTTATTCGGCCTGTGCTTCACTTGCTTCAATGAGATGGTGATGAGATTTTATGGTTTTCATTAGAGTTTGTTTCAGTGTAAATGATTTATTTACAAATATGTAAATAGTCCCATATACATGGTGTTATGTGAGTAGTAGCAAATTCTACTGCTTTAGCAAAAGAAAAAAAGGAGAAACTTTTCACTGCTTCATAAAAAGACTCAGATATTGATACAACTAGCATGAACAAATGACCCAATCAATTACTACCAGTACCATGAGATATGCATCATATGTGCATAGATTTAGGTCATGATATTGTGCTAGGTCTTTTTTCACATATTTCAAACTTTGAGCAACTCTCTTAACATCTATTTTCCATAATTTGAAGGCCAATACAATAATACCTGAAGCTTAAAAATATAAAGGGGATTTCTCTGGATAAAAGTAGCCAAATAATAGCATATATGAGTTCCATGTCTTTTATTCCAATATATTTTTTAACTGTGGACAAGAAGAACAGCAGCATTTATACAAAGGTTGGTCAAGACCCATGGAAAGTTACTTAACTTGAATCACTATAACTACAAAAAGTATAACTTGATTTTTCTTTCTTCTTTCACTCCAGTAATAAAAGTATGTTTAAAGGTTTTCTCATTGATGTGCAAGATGCTTTTTACGTATTATTGGTTCCATAGGTTAAAGGAGATCTTATTTACATTTATATATGAAAATGAGGTGTTGAGAGAGATTAGTACTTTATGCAAGTAGAAGCTAGTATTAAATTTTGTGGCTACATGAGAATCAAACTCAGGCATGTTGAACTTATGCCACTAAATTGTATCACTTTAAAAATATTTTTATACCAGGGGCCCTGTATTTATTATTTAAAGATCTCAGTTGATAACTTTTCTATGGTACAGTATTAAAATAATGTCTGTAATTCTTCATAAAAATATAAATAGCAGCAAAACTTGTAATAGTTAGGATGGTCTTATGAATGGCTTGGGCTCCTCCACATGTGTGTATTGACACCCTGACACATATCACGGTGATGTTAAGAGGCCCCTTGTGCCATGAGGGTGGGACTCTTGTAAGGGCAGTGACCTCAGAGAGACATTCCAGAGGGCACTCTTGCCTCCTTCTGCCAAATAAGTCTGTTATAACCAATGATCGCCAACAGCGTGTAAGAGGCATCTAACCAGAAACTGAAGACTTTTGTTGGTGCCCTAAACTCAGATCTTCTACTTACAAAGTTATGAGATGCACAGGTTTTTTAATTTAAGTCATGCATTCTACAGTAATTTTTCATAGCAACCCACACAAATATATTAAGACAGATGCTACTGTAAATAGCATTTTTTTTCTTTTCCTCTTTTTCTTGTGGTATTAGTGATTGATGCTAATGCCTTCCCTGAGCTACATAGCCAGGCTTTTCTCAATATTTTATTCTAAGACATGGGCTCACTAGGTCACAAAGCTGCCCAGGATGGGCTCAATCTTGTGATTGTCCTGCCGGAGCCTCCCAGAGCGGGGTTGTTACAGGGCTTTTGGGATGCGATGCTCTTCTCAGGGGTGCTTCCAGGTGCTTGTTCTCCTGAACAGAGAACTGGAAAGATGAGGGAGCAAGGTTTTGCACTGAATAAATGTGGTATGCTCTGCAGAGTGCAGAGTGGGCCTGGGCAAAGGCCCACAGTGAGGTGCCATGAGGTTACTGGTTGGTGTCCTTTCTGTCCCCACTCTGATGTCAGAGCTAGGCCACCCTTTCAAAAACCTGCTTGATCTTGTGCCAGAAGCATGGCTAATAGCATTTTCTGATTATTCCAGAAGCAGGGCTTGGGTCCTGGATCTCTGACTGACAGGTCATCCCCAGCTGCTCAGCCAGCTGGCCATGACCTAATCTCCTGCCTCTTAGAATTACGGTACTGAACCACCCTTCCCCGTGTGAATGGGCTTTCTTAATTGCAGATTGTTAAATGTTGGCCTAAGTAATTGGGCATATATTAACTTTGAATTCTTCAAACTTGCTACATCATTTTAACAGTTCTAAGATTTGTGGAATCTTTAGCGTTTTCTACATAGATCACCCTGAGGAGATAATTTTAGTTCTACCTTTAAATTTGGGTGACCTTTGTCCCTTTCCCTCGCCTGTCTGCTCTAGATAATACTGCAGGCGTGATGGTGAGTAGGAGTGCTAATCATTCTCATCTTCTTTATTTTAGAGAAAAATATTTCAATGTTTTACTGTTAGTTATGATGCTGGTTGTGAGCTTTTCATACACAGGTACTGTTGTGTTGTGGTAATCTTGCGTTCAAGAATGCTGTTTTTAACCATGGAAGTGTTAATTTTCATGTGCTTTTTCTGCATTTGTGGAGAAGATCATGTGATTTTTTACCCTCCTTCCCTTATGTCACACTTATTAATTTGCCTATGTTGAACCACCCTGTATCCCTGGGATAAACCTAGTTTTGTAAGGATGTGTGAATCTTCTAACACGCTGCTGAACTAGTTAGTAGTGCTAATCTTATTTTGAAGATTTTTGGAAGAACTTTAGAAAGACTGGCCACAGTTCTTCTTTAAATATTTTGTAGACTTCACAAGTGAAGCCACCTGGTCCAGGGCTTTTGGTTTTTTTTTTTTTTTTACTGCTGGAAGATTTTTGATTACTGATTGAATATTCTTACCAGTTGCATATTTGTTTTCTGTTGCTGACTCTACCTTAGAAAGTTGTCTATAAGAATTTATCTCTTTCTTCCAGGTTTTCCAATTTGCTGTTTTCCCCTAAAATTTAATGCAATGAGAGGTCTTCATGGCGGAGAAAATACTTGAGCTAATTTAAAATAATACACTCTTTAAGAGATGGAAATTTTATCTTGGCCTGTGTGGTGAATAACATAGCAAGTCCCTTCATATCTCTTCACATGATTGTTAATATCAGGTTCTTAGACACATTTGCATTTCTGTTTCCATTGTTTTGGAAGAGTTTCACATATTCATAAGCCTAGCACATATGCTCTAATGCAAATAGGTAAAAGAATGTTTTAAAATAGAACACAATGGTAAGAACACCAAGCTTCTCTCAGAAAGGAAAGGAAGCTGTGGCTAATGACATCTGAAAGAAATTCACGTATCATTTTAGAGACATCAAATGCTACTAAATTTTTTCAGCAGAAGAAATGGGAAGGATAGTTTTGTGTTTGGCAAACACTACTAATGGAGTTGTGAGAAAAGTGAATTTAAACAGACAGGTTAATGAAAAGTCTTACCAAGTCTAACAGAGTAACGCACAGGAACAGTAAAATGAATGAGGTGACGAACTTAGAAGAAAACCCGCGCTGGACAGGGCGTATAATTCTGGATACAGAAATCAGGGGGGTGAAAAGGATCCTGAGGCTTAGATCCAGTGATTATAAGAATGTTGGTGATGGCAGCAGAATGAAGGTCTTGACTCTTCCTGACCCTGAAGTACAGCCATTTTCAAAACTGTTCAGAAAGGAAAGCAGGTGGAGAAGCGAGAAAGGGAACCAGTTACAGAAGAAAATGAAGGAGGCACGTAGAAAAGTTCTGCTACACAGCATATTTGGTTGCTTGGAAGTGCGTAGAACATTTAGCGGATCGAAGATTTGCTTTTCTAAGATTTCCAACTAGAACTGTGACTGTTAACAATGTCTACAGAAGGAAATGTCAGTGCATCTGTCAATTTTTTTATTTTTATTTACTTGGATCTTTTAAATCCCGGTTTAGTGTTAATTGCCTGTGAAATTGCTAAATGCTATGAACGTATTTGCTTTTACTGTGCAGATATCAAATGCATGTATATAAAGCACATAAATTATTAAACAGGTAAGATAATTCAAGTCAAGTTTATATGTGTGAAAATTACAACTCAATAGTTAGAGCTAACATCTATTTTCCTCAAAAGACTGAGAATAAATATAAGTTCTATAGTAATGTTCACTTTCACAGCCAAGAATTTTCCTTATAATTGAAAGTGTAGGAAAACCTGATTTTTACAAGCCAGAGAAGATCTTTCTATGGTTATCCATCAAGAACAGTGGTCTAGATCACAATTTATTGTCTACCTTTTAAGTTTGAGCTATGAAGGTTGCTCACTTTCATATATAAAGTATTTTAAGAAAAAAATGGGGAACTACAGAAGGATTTTGCAATAGACTAGGTACATTAACAATAACTCCTGACCTACACTGGGCACACAGCTCAAAGATTCTCTTAAGAGGACATATAGAAGTACTTCGTACCATTTAAAGTACTAAAATAACAATGATGAAAATTTTAGGTTTCTTATTTTGGGTATGAAATACTGTGTAATTACTTAAATAAATATTTCTTATAACACTGCTGATCCATGAGAGAATACTAAACCATTTAACCAGAAGAATAAATGGTTTCTGGTTTGTCGCATAGAGGCATAATTCAGTCCCATGTTAATGAAGATTGAATTTGATTCATTATTTCATTTACATGGTTAACTTTCAGACCGAAGACAACAATTTTGAATGCAACTTTGATTCTAGTCCTATGAAACAGAGTGATTTATGTGGCTAGCTCAAATTTACTTAACATAGACCACACGGGGACCTGGACAACTTGAAATTTAGCGCTTTATCACATTCACTGTAGTGCATCTAACTTTTACTAGGAGTCCATGTACAACTAAATATGGAGAGAAATCAGTTTTTTACATTTTAAATTTTTACCAGTACATGTTTGCAGTACATGATTACACATATTGTGGGGAGCCCGTACATGCACATAATTCTTTTTATCTCCCCTCTGCTTGCACAAGAAATATAATTTTTAAAGCTGGTAGAAGGAAAACTAATTTAGATAATTAAGTGGACAGGGGGTTTTGCAGCTCTCATTACTTCTCATTATTAATGTTTCAGTTAGTTCAAGAAAATAAGTTCAAGGGAAATAGTTGTGCTATAGTGAAAGTTCGTCACTTTGGCCTTTGTTGCATTTCCCACAGCAAGATTTAGTAATATTTATCTCCTTTGGTGCATTTAAAATCAGAGAGGGATGAAGATAAATTTTTCTTGACCAAAAGAATAAAAAGTGACTGTAAACTGGTTCTAAATGCGCATCATGTAGTTTTCATCCTCTGACAGAGCAGTATTTCAGAAGATAACTGAGAAGAGGAATTTATGGCAGGTGCATTACTACTTAGGAACTAATCTCACACGCATGGCTGTTATCTTGAAATATGGATTTTAATAATCCTGGCTCTGTGAGTTGTGCAATGCTGCCGAGTGGCGATGTGATTAGCCGTGGCCTGAAAGATTAATTGAGATAGATAGCACATGATTCTATCTAGTGAGCTTCAAACTACTCTTAATTGCTTGCATAGCTAATTGTATGTCCTCATAGAGAAAAATCCCAATAAATAAATCATAATTTTATTACATCAAGGAGGAAAAGCTCTTTCCTTCCATTACGTTAAAGGGCACTTACACAGAATATAACTGTTCCAGAGGTGAGCGAATTTGTAAAAGCATAGATAAATAGAGAGCTAAATCGACTCAGAGATAAAGAATTTACAAACATTTTTTTGAAATTTTCTGGATCACTATGCATATTATTTAAATAGAACTTTGTTTAAAACAGAAAAGTTATTCCTGATTTCAACAAATACGTATTTAAGAAATGAAAAAATATAATCCAAAGGTTTAATTAATGAGAGAATTTTTGAATTATTATTTTGCAAAAGAGAATAGTGATTTAGTCCTTCTCTAAATGGAAAAATTTGTAAAACTTTGAATTATAGCAATACCTACTAAATAAATGCTCAAGAAAGCTATTCAAACCTCATCTATTAGTTTTTAATTCTTATTAGACAATAAATATTTATTTTAAGTGAATTTAAAGACATGTACTAATGAAAACATAGGCAAAGAATCAGAGAAAGCATTTTAATAAAATTTAATTGTTTAGGTGTAAGACTAAGTTCCAACAACGTGCCTTTGACAAACTTCTGTATAAAATAGGTTTTTCTGGAAAAATACTGTGTCAAGCTAGAGGCAGCAGCACTTACAAAATAAACCAAAGCAGCTCACCCAAAGCTACAGTACTCAGAAATAGAGGGCTAAAAAGAACCCAAGTGTAGGTGAATTCCAGAATCAGAAATACTTAGAAAAAGAGGCAGAGCTGCTTCTGGATCCCAGCCCTGCTTGAGGTCAGGTCTGGTGAGCATGCCATCTGGAGAAGATTCAATGCCGTAAGCAAAGGAGAAACATGCAACCGTCATTGCAGGGCTGCTGTGGTTGGGGCCCAGCCTTTGCTCACCTCCTAGCGCCTGCCTGTGCTAACTCTTTTTTTTGGCGGTACTGGGGATTGAACTCAGGACCCTGCGCTTGCTAGACAGGCGCTTATTCCACTGAGCTATATCCCCAGCCCCTTGCCTGTGCTAACTCTTGTTCCACTGGGATACAGAGGTCAACAAGTGGGATATTTCCAAGAGATCCTTAGATCAAGGCACTAAGAAAAGTGCACTTCAGAGAATGCCTCAGAGGCAGTGACTGAATTGCAACAGGCCAGGTCTAAAGACAGAAAGGAACAAGGCCTCCATCCTGGTCAGGGACCTGGAACCAAGCATAGAGGAATCCATGGAATACTAACCTGACTATGCAAGTCACAGGACATCCTGCATGTGTGACCAGAGAGGTCCAGGGCTGGAGAAAAGAAAGCAGGGCCATGCCCTGGTAGGCACTCTCTCGCCGTTACCCCATACCACTGGGCTCTGTGTTCAGGTGGAATCCCTCCTACCACTGGGCATCCTAGTGGTGCAGAGCTCCATGCCTGTGTCGGGTTCTTCTCTCTGCTCACTAAAAGCTGTGGAGCTTTGCCACCTGTGTGCGCTCCCCCATCACTGCCCAAATACTACTGAATTGTAAGTAGAGGTGCTCTCCTGCGCTGGGACCTCAATGCCTCTGAATTTGCTGTCTACCTAGAGACTGTGAGGTCCACAAGGTGTGTTTGGAATGGGTAGGAAGCCAGGAAAAGCACCATAATCAGAAGGTACTGCATACTTACCCAGAAAGGCATAGGGAGAGCACACAGAAGAAGCTCTCGGATTCTCACAGAGTAAAAGTGACAGAGATCAAGGAAGCCCCTCCAGAGACAAGAGGACCGAACATTTGAAGAGTAATGGCTGCGGCCTCAGAAATTCTGCAACGTCATTAAAGGTAACTGATGATAAGAAAGAACCACGCCCTCTGGCTAGTGAAGTCCATGAGGGTGCAGCTGAAACCTACGGAAGGAGGAAGAAGTGTTGGTGGCCAATTCTTCTCCAGCCCCCTCACTCCCTGAGAGGCAGAAGAACAAGGCATTGGAGCAAAGATGCCAGCTGACAGCCAACCTCTACTCACAGGCCTAGAGGACTGGAACTCAGGTTCCGGGGCAAGTGCTGGAAGTGCTAGATGGTAAGGTCTCCCCATTTTTGAATTAAAGGGGAAAATATAGTGGTCCATTCTGACTGCAGCCTAAGCAAAACTTAGAGAACTCTTCCCCTTTAGGATTTTGTATGACTATGTATGAGTATTCTTTTCTTTTATTTCTTTCTATTTATTTACTTATTTGAGGTGTGTGCTATAAGAATTGGAGAATAAGAGCTAATTCCTGCTCTAGTTTACATGGGGTGTTTCAGTCATGTCAGTTAAACCTGAACCAAATACTGTGGAAGGATGATTCAAGCACAAATGTTCTATCAGCATATTAATTGGTTCTGACCTTCTGATAACTTCCCTTGATCTCTAATTCCACTTTATTTTCTTTGGTTTCTTTTCCCATCCCCTAAAAGTCTTAAGCCCCTCTCCTATCTACCCCATTATAGATGTAAAGATATCAAAGTCCAATCTTTCAATCTGCTGTTGTTTCCTTTTTGGTTTTGGCTGAGCTATTTTCTTCATTTTCTTTACTTGCATTTCTTCATCTCCCACACTGCACACTGTTGTCATCAGAATTCCACTGTCTTACTGAGGTATTGAAGAAAGGGAGAAAGTTTTACATCAAGTTACACAATAAGATGAAATTACATGATACATGGTTACTTCTGCAGAAGCTGATATAACTGGTAGGTATTGTGTCTTTGCAGTGTAGTGAGAAGGACGGAATCTATCCATGAGTAGCATGACTAGGTGTGTGAACACTCAGCCAGTTGTGCTGGAGGCAGACCGATACCTTCCAGCCAAGGTCACATCATAGGCAGATATGTTCACAAACCAAAGAGAACTTCCTAGTAGGAAGTCTCCTACCCTAACTGCTCTTCAACTGTTGATACAAAAATAATAGATACATGAAAAACAAAGCAACGAAATGCCTCCAAAAACTCTAAATCCTCAGAAAATTACCTCATGGCCACTGAGGTAGAGAAAGTTTCAAGCAAATAAGTCAAAGCCAAATGGTTAAAATATTCAGGAAGATCAAAGACACAAATAAGCAAGTATATAAGACTATGTGTGCTTTCAGAAAGATGTAAGCAGACAGTTGACACATCTCATAAAGTATTCATTGAACATAAAGAAGACAGTGCCATGTATAGATGACCACTTCTGTAAATACCTAGAATTATGCAGTGGAATCAGCAGAGATGCCATATATGAAATAATTCAATTAAAATACTGGAAGTGGAAACAATCAATCTAAAAAAAACCATTAGGTTGAAAACAAGATTGACATAGTCATGATGTACTCCACAATACGCTAAAAACAGCAAGACAACATGAAAGTAGGGTCCAATACTGCTCTATGACACAAAGAAAAAACTCTAACAATGATAGAATTAAGGAACGTTTAGAAGATGACACCAAAATGTATAAAGCATTTATTCACAGAAATCACAGCAGAAAATTTCCCAAATCTAGACAAAGAATTCAATATTCAGGTAATGAGCCATATAAAATACCAAATAACCATAACCATAAAAGAACTCCGTGACATTTCAGAGTCAAACTCTTAGAAATTTCACAAAAATATAGAGTAATAAAAGCTGTTAGAGGCTAACATCAAGTAAGTTACAAAGGCAGCCTACCAGAAAAACTCTTGATTTTGCAACACAAATCTTAAAGAGCAAGAGAGCTTTGAGTGAAATTTTGTAAGCCCTACCTGAGAAGATTTACTAAGCTAGATTATTTTACTCAGAAAATTATACATTCACCACTATAAATTTTCCTCTTAGACCCGTTTTCACTGTATCTCAAAGGTTTTGGTATTTTGTGATGTTATTACAATTGATTCTAGGAATATTTTGACTTTTCCTGATTTCTTCTGTGACATGTTGATTTTTCCTAGAGTATATAACATCATATCCTTGTATTTTTATAACTTAATTTCTTTTGCTGTGATTTCTAGTTTAATTCTTCTGTGATCTGATAGAGCACACAAAATTATTTTAATTCTTCAGCTAACCCTCTGCTTCTATTTCTGCATCTGGTTTTCCAGATGAACTACACTTGCTCTCATGTCCTATACAAATTCTCTTTCAAACTCTACATATGCTAATTTATAGCCCCTATGAAATGACAACCTTTCTGTGCTGTGTCTATTTGCATAAAGGAACTAAGAGTTTAACAACCTACCATGTGTGACATGAATGTATTCAACACTATAGGACTACAAATATGTATATTAAGTGATCACCTCTGTAGTTGCGTATATATATACTGGGAGAGGCAGGAAGCTACTTTCAAAGAAAGAAATAAAGTTACCAGACTCTTCAGTTGATATTGGTGAAAACTTGCATTAGATATTAAAATAGGAGATGTCCACAACCTTTCTTAGAACACATCAGAATTCACTGATCACGCTCTAGAACTTCAGGCCTGGAAGGAAGTCCTATCAGTTGGAAGGTTTCATATAGGGAGTACACATTATATAAACAATAATGAGGTCAAGTATTACACAAAGGAGGATACAACACAAACGTAAATGTGTTCATGGGAGATTTGTAAGAACTTCTGATGACAACTCCACAATGGATAGTTAATGGAGTCTGGAGCTGTTTGGGGACATAGCTCACTTTTTATGGCTTATTTGTTAATTTTTTTAAATGATGAAACAGGTAATGAGAAAAGCAGAGTGATGGCCTGATTCAAAGTGAATCATCCTAAAGGAAGGTGACTATCTTGATTACTTTTCTCTCATTGCTGGGACAAAATACCTGACACCCCAAATTAAAGAAGGAAAGGTTTACTTAGCTCATGTTTAGTGGAGGTTTCAGTCCACACTCGCCTGGCTCCAAGGCAGAGCAGCACATGGCAGAGGGTGAGTGTTTGTGGTGTAAAACAGCAAAAGCAGCAAGAGTAAAAGGGAGGGGCAGCTATAGCAAGCATACTTCCTTCCCTTATATCACAAGCAGGATACCTGTTGCAGGGTAGGTGTAGTATTCTCATATTCATAATCCCAGCACTGGACCATGAATCAAATTATAAATTTTAGAGGACTGCCCCATGACTGCATGAGGCTTTGAGGGGACATCTACACACAAACCGTAACAGTGACATTTAAGGGTTTTGCAGGTATTGTAAAATGTTGCATGGACACAAAGAAATGATAATTATTGGAACAAAAACCTGCTTACGTCATTGGAAAATTACACAGTGTGCACGGGTACTGAAACATCACACGGCAGCCCGCACTACACAGTGTGCACGGGTACTGAAACATCACGCGGCAGCCTGCACTACACAGTGTGCACGGGTACTGAAACATCACATGGAAGCCTACACATTACCATGTTTTATGTTTCATTTAAAGAAGTTATTATGCTTCTTTTCCTTTTTCTTTTTTTTTTGTTTCCCTTTTTTTCCCTTGCTTTTCTAAATAGCTGGAGTGAACTCTCGCTACAGAAAACAAATCCTATTCTCCAAACCCAGAGACCAAGTTCACATAATCTTGGTTTCTCCTTCATTCTTTCTTTTCTACCCTCTTCTCTAGTTTTCCAAAGCTTGCAAGAATAAAACAAAAGATCATCCTTTGTCCTCCCGCTTAGCCTCTACTTCTTTTCCAGTTACCTTTGTTCATACACTGTCCTTCTTAAATTTCCCCCACCTCAGGGTAAAACCACTCTACCAAGGAGAAAAACACTTTGCATTTAAGCTCCTAAATTATGATAGGTTCTGTTATATAAGTATAGATTTTTGCTACTATGATCTAAGACACAAAATTAATGGTTACTACAGTTTCTAGCTGTGCTTGAAGCTATTGTTATTGCTAATTATACTACTTTCACTAGGATGTCCTATCTGTTGTAATCAGTTGTTTGAGAAATGCAAATTAAAACAACACTGAATTTCCCTCTCACCCCAGAAAGAAGTGCATCATCAAGAAATCAACCCATAACTAATGCTAGCATGACTGTGGAGAAAAGGGAAGCCTTCTCCACTGTTGGTGGGAGTGTAGACTGCTACAAACACCATAGAAACCAATGTGAAGATTCTTCACAAAACCAGGATTAGAAGCCCCATTGAACCTAGGTATTCCCCTTCTGGGTATTTTCCCAGAAAAATTAAAAACATACTATAGCGATATTTGTGCACCCATGTTAATAATAGCACAATTTATAATAGCCAAGTCTTAGAAACAACCTAAATGCCCATCAACCAAGGAGTGGATAGAAAAGATGTGGTATTTTTATACAACACAGTACTATTTAGGGATAAATAAGGAAAAAATTGAGGATTTTATAGTAAATGGATGCAATATAAGTCCATACTTACAAGTTGAATAAATAAGACTCACATGTATTAATATTGTATTATCTCCTTACTGTAAGAAACTGAAGTGTAAATAAAATCCAAAAATGTACAATAGATCTTGTGAAATGGAAAGAAACTCTTCAAAAGGAAAGAGAAACAGGGATGCAGAAAGGAGAAAAGAAGGAAGAGAATATATATATATATATATATAAAATAAGATAATTATGATACTAATTTCTAGTTCATTGAAAAGAAAGACTTGTGCTTATGTTGTTTGATCAGGTTTTCAAGTCTATATCTGCTAATCTGAGCAATTACTTTAAACATAACAATATTATCTTGTTTTGAAATATTGTATCATATTTTGATTTTTCTCTTTAAAAAAGCTATTATATCCATACTCTTCATTTTACATTAAACAAAATAAAGACATAGAAGATCATTTCAAAAAGAAATTTGTATTATGCATTTGAAAATAATCACTGGAATACTAGTAACCAACTTGAAGGATTTCTGGGCAAGATATATACATTTTAAGGAAAGAAATATGCTATCTTCTTGGAGAGACTCAGTGGCTCATGACTAAATGGGGTCTACTGTCTAGGGCAGTGGTGGCAAACCTACGGCACGGCTGGCTGTTTGCACCCTTGAAAGCTTTAAAAGCTGGCCTGGTCCAGGGTGTAAGTTTTGCATTTCGCTTTTTATACTATTGTGGTGGGTTGATGAGTGATGGCCAACTTGTAACCCCCAGCTGAAATGAGTAAGTGCGGTGCTGGGTGTAGGAGGCCGACAAGGGTTGCTGCCGGCAGCATAAGAGGCAGAACGGGAAAAGCAGATGAAAGGCTGTCGGGAGCCTGCTTGGAAGCAGAGAGGGGCCGTAAGGAGCTGCCGGTTTTCTAGCAGGAGCTTGTCCTGCTTGTCCTGCTGTCTTTCCTGATGAACTTGGCTTTTCTCATCCTCCAAGGAACTCCGAACTTTGTTATCAGTGAGAACGGCTTCAGTTCACTTTGGAGGAGCTCTGGTCTTCACTCTGAGCATCACTTCCTGGCTCCAGAGGGAAGATGGTGCACAGCTCAGTCTCCTGGAGAAGCTTGTGCCGTTGGCTTTCCTGATGGGAACTCGGCTGTCCTGATCATTGGAGGAGCTTGAGACCTCACTTTTACTGAGGATGGCTGTGGAACCTGTAGTTCTTTGCACATCGCTTCCTGGCTCCAGTGCAGATCCCTCAGTCTGCTAGTACAGACCCTTCATCCCACTGGCACAGACGTACTAGCTTCCACCACTGACCTCTGGGCCTTCCCAGGGCAGATCTATGAAAGAGGCCTGCATGAGATGTTGTCGCGGGCTGTAGGTCTTCAGCTTGACTCATGCAAGATGTTATCGTGGGATTCAGGCCCTCAGCTGTTTTCTTTGGTCTTTAATGTGTGGACAGAGTTCCTGCACTCTTGTGTATGGTTCTTTGGGTGACTAGTGTAAGTAATCTTAAAAAATAAGTGTACTGAATTATATTGTTTATCTTGCAATAAGCCCCAAACTACAACTACCTTTCACTTCTTTGAAAATAGATGTGTTTCCTTTCGTTATTGGGAGGAGCATGTGCTGTAAACAACACATCCGTCCGGTGATACATAAAATGTGTATAAAAGTAAAAAGTAGCAGTGGTATTTAATATCTTGAAGGTTATTGTGTATGTGGCAAACCTGTCAGGATCAACTGAAGTTTGTGATAAAGCCCAGTTCTCCTTTCCTATAATAATGTATTTTGAGATCTTTTATCAACATTTAATAGTTTATAAAATACCAAATATTTTCTAATCATTAGCATTTTTATCTTTATAGACAACAACATTCTTGAATATGTTTAATTTGGCACCTTCTTTCAGAAATTGCTTTTCTTTTGTATATATTATCACTAGGTTTGTTCCACAAGTTCTGGTGGACAGGGGCTTGCTTGGGAATGTATATATGAATTATTATTTATTATATTTAATACAGTAGAATAAAGATTACACAATATCATTTTTATTCATAAAATTTCAGCTTTCTGCCTCTAATGACATGTAAATTAAATTTTGTATTTATTTACATGTATATTATGCATTTAAAACACATTCTTAAATTATTTTGAGCATAATACCTCTATAGTGTGAAATCCTATTACCATAGTCACTATGCAAAATTGATAAATTTCTTAAATTCTAATATTAATATTAAAGGAAAATAAAGTTATATACCAGTTCACATCTATACACTTCAATAATTCTTCTTCATATCCAGAATTCATTAGATGTAGTAGCATTTGGACTCAAATAGATAAGAATTTTAATGATGTGTTGGTCACCTTTCAGGTATATCAATTTGAATCCATTCCTGAAATTCTTTGACCTTCAAATTTCCTGATATTAGAAATGATAATACCTTCTAAGACTATTGTGAAGATTAAAAGCAACCTCTGGAAGTACTTAGCAGAAACAAAGCACTCAGAGAATTACAGATCTTTACAGAAATACTTTTCTAGTGAAGATCATTTGAAAAGATACATGCCTCACTTTAATCCATGTAGGCAGAGAATTTACAAGTCAACCTGGCCATGAATGTAATTTGTACAAGGACAATGTACTAGTTCTAATGCTAGTTAGAAGACACAAAATTATATTTGATATGTGTTTAGTTTTATATAAAATAGACAGTGAATTAAAATTTTAAAAATCAAATATTAGAATAAAGGCATTAGTACTATTAATCATTCCTTGCTTAGTGCTTTATTTCTGGATGACAACAGAGTATTATTGAGCATTTCTTCTCTTCAAATTCTTGCTCCTTGAATTTTTCTAAGTAGCATATACAAACCAGTTCTTTTTTTTTTTTTTTTTTTTTGCGGTACTGGGGATCGAACTCAGGACCCTGCGCTTGCTAGGCAAGCGCTTATTCCACTGAGCTATATCCCCAGCCCAGCATATACAAATTTCATGCAAAAATAATTGCAATCTTCAGGTAAATTTGTTGAAGGGCTTTAAAATAGTAATCTTGGGCCTGGTGTTTGAAATTGACACTTTTTCTAAATGTATAAAAGAAAATCTCATGCCATTTTAAAGGATCCTATACCTCTATGCTATTTATATATGGTTTTGCTACATTAGAATTTGTTTATTTTGAAGGAAAGACAGTTATAACCCACATTGGCTATATATACTTCATTAATTCTACCTCATTTCCACAGGTCATTCCACAAATAAAAACAGAGGTTTGGCTTTGTTCATTTTTGGGGGTTTTTTGTGTATGTGTGTGCAGATGGTGTCTACTTTTAGCCTTAGCAAACAGATTTTAAAGCTGATGTTTAAACATTTGAATAAGAAGCAGCTGGATTTTCTGAACAATTCATCAATTAACATGAATGCTAACAGATTAACCAACATTTATATAAAGATACAAGGATGGATTTTGAATACTTAAGTGTCCTAGAAAATATTGACGAGTGGTTTTGAAATCCTGTTGAACTAAATACAATTCAAATTGTAGCTGAAGATGGCAAATGTCCAAGGAATGATCCAGTGTGTCTGTTTCCAATTAGAAAACACCCATCTCTGTTATGAAAATCATTACAATGGCAACTATATCCCAATTTTCTAATACTTTCAATGACACTAATAAACATTCCATTATTAAATACACAGGGTATCACCCATTGAGGTAATTTATGCCATTTTATTCATTTTAATATCTGATATTTTACTGAAAGTAAATTAAAAATGGGAAAGTGAGGAAAGGCTCTATGTTTAATTGGTGGAAAGGCCAATAACAGAAAACAACACCCAATTTTCCTATAGATGGTCTTATTTCACCATTTCTGACCAGAAACATACATACTTTAAAATATGTGATTAAGTAGAGTTAACAAATTCACAATGAACCGGGACTGCTACTAGGATTTACATAGGCAAGTTAAGGTGCTGTACCAGAATTTGCAGAATATTTCATCTTTGAAAAGATCATAGTTTTTGAACTTTCTTCAAATATGGAAATATTAATACCTGTATCTCTATTTCTAAAAAAATGCAAAGTGTTTAGAAATCACAAAAATACAGGAAGTGCAGAAACTGACTTAGTTCCCTGGCCATGTGTTTTCGTCATAAGATAATCGGCACCAAATAACTCTGGAATACCTATCAACTCTAGGTATTGCATAAAACACTAGGAATGAGGCAGTCCAGTGTGATCAAAGCAATTTCAAAGACCTAGAAAAAGAGAAACGCTAATGGGAACAGCGTCCATTGATTATCTTCATTGTTGCTTTATGTTTAGCAGAAAATGTTTATATCCTAGTTACTCTTCTCTCTCTACTGCAGCTGAGACAAAATACCTGACACCCCATGTTAGAAGGGGAAAGGTTTACTTGGCTCACAGTCTTTAGAGGTTCGGTCCATAACTGACTGGCTCCAAGGCAGAGTGGCACATGGCAGAGGCATTCCATGCAATGGAAAACAGCAAAAACAAGTGAAGAGGAGAGTGAGCCCCTTTGCATCCACCTAGAGTGGATGTAGCACAGACATCCTTGATCCAAGCTTCACACCACAAATCAGTCACAAACTCTAGATTCACCTTCCTCAAAAAGCCTGCTCCTCCATGACTGCGTGAGGTTTTGGGGGGACCTTGAGACATAAACCTTAACAGCTTATAATATCCAGAGAACAATTTTAGATGTAAAATTTTTAAATAATTCTTTTAGTTCAGATAACAACAAAGAAAAAATTATTTTCTATTTGTGTTGGAAGTAATGCATTTTCATTTCTGTATGATATATGCATTTTAAAGATTACTATAATAATGAAATTTAAATTAAAATTAATATGTTAAATGCTTCCTTTTGTGATTAAAATTATTTTATTTCATTAAAATTTTCTAGTATGTATATTACTTGGAAAATCGTTAAAATGTTGGAAGTAAGTCCACATTGTAAAAGTAATTCTCCCGACCTATTCTATAAGAGCTATTTCTTTTCTGTCACTTTCTGAAGACTCAATGGGCTTTCCATTATGTCTTACCAATAATACTCAATAACTACTTTTGTTCTCAATTTTTTAATAAGTCCATCTTTTAGATAACTGAAGCATTTTCTACTTTGGTCTTACTTCTGGTCCTTACTTATGGGATGAATTTTTGTTATTTTTGTCTTGCAAGATGAGAAATAAAGACACACACATATATGAAATACTAAATTTAGAAACACTTGCTTAGAGACATTTTCTAAGGATTGCACAGGAGAATACAGAAGATGAACAAGAAATTTTGTTTCATTACTTACTTCCAAAACTTGATAGGAGAAAACTGAACACCTACTCACAGACCTGGATGAAAGTCTTAGATGTTACTACCTTTATCGGTAATTGTATATCTCTATGAACTTTTATGTGCACATAGTCTTTAAAAAGATGTCTTAACTTTTGTGTGTGTGATGTCTACAGTATGCCCCCGTTAGAAACTCCCTTTCACACTGCACAAAACATTTTGTGTAAGCGTTTTTCCCCATTATCCTACACACAGCTTATATTGCTTATGCTGAAGCAGCATCCACCTGAGTGTAAAACTCATTGCTCTGCTCCACAAAATAATTTCATTATTCTATCAGTGGTAGTATTTTAAACATCATCAATTTCACTTTTCTAACTTTTCTAACCAATGATTTTATAGTATGGGCAAAATGGGACTATATATTTATTTAGTTAATTATGGAAGCACTTCTGTGTAAACAAGACAAAATGTAAGAATTGGTTTCTCAGACAACACCATCATGCAGTTATTAAATCAATGTGCTCAAAAGTTTGGAATAGTTGTTACAGGAAAGGTGTTTTATAGTTGCTAACTGAGAGTGTGCTACAGTCGAGCATTGCCTTGACCACTACATGCATGTGAAACTTCAGTCAGTAAATGTGTTTGGCTCAATCTGCCAGGAAACTGAATAATCAAGAGAATGCACTCAAAACTAATGTACTACCAAAGGGATGTTAGTGAGTGAAATATCTTAGAGTAGTTTTAGAATACTGTATTGAGTGTCTTTCCTTTCTAGATTTGTCTTTTCCAAGACATTTTAAAGAACAGAAGTACAAAAAGTAATTTCAAATTCTCTTCTCATTTTACTCTAAGATGAAACCAACAACATATTTTAGAAAACTAGATTTTAGTAGTTGCCATAACAGTGATTTAAGAATATAGGAATTTTATATTAAAATTTATTTTAAGTTGAAAAAGCATTCAGGGAAACAACAGTGGTGAGGTTAATGTTGAAGAAATCATTTACACGTTTTTTTTAAGTCATTGAGAGATCATCATAAGAAAACCTGGTCAGTATAAAAAGAGAATATAATGAATATAATGAATGTCTTCATGATCGATATGTTACATGTTACTGTTTGCTCTTTCAATAAATTTTTAATTTAAATGAGTTGTAGAATTTAATAAAAAATTGCAGATACATAGTACAGGTAATTCCCACATTTCACACTTTTTAATATTATTGATATAGTTAATAAGGTACATTTATCACAATAAGTATTATAGATATGTTATCATTTAAGTTGAGTTGTTATTCAAGTTTCACTAGTCTTTTCTATTATTTTATTTGTCTTCAAGATCCAAAAAGACACATATTATATTATGTTTGAAATCCTTTTAGGTTCTCCTTGGCTGGAGACAGTTTCTCAATCATCCCACGTATTTCATGTTCTTGACAGTTTCTACAAATATTGGCCATGTAGTTTGCACACTGTCTTGGCTTGGTTCGATGGTTTTCCAATGATTAGCCTAAGTTTAGTGACTTTTGTGTTTGGAAGATGAATGCTAAAGAATTAAAGTGCCATTTTTGTTATATGGGTATTGGAATGCATTCGCAGGGGTAAGGTTAAGACTGCTTAGCTCATGAAACTGTATAAAAAAAACCATCTTCTACTTTTATACTCTATATATACCACTGGTGAGTGAATTTTTACATGTCCTATGTCACTACCAAATTACTGCTTTTTATGTCAACAGCCTGTGTCCATCTTTACTTAGGTATATTTCAGGCATGTGAAAATAAACACATTATACAAATGTCACTTCGCATTCCTACCCTGCTCGTGGACTTGTTCTCTGGATTCCCTGCATCCATACATGAATACGTTGTCCTTTCAAGCACTCTAACCAGAAAGTCAGAAGTCATTTGTAAGTCCTCTTTTTCCCTTACTCATTCACCTGGTATATGAATATTCAGTAAATCAGTTTAGAAGATGACTTATTTTCCACACTTTATTCTCCAATTTCAATCACCCTTTTACTTGATGTATGTGTTTCACATGCCTTGGAGAGATTTGTGCAGTAAAATCCCTCTAGATTTCATTTTATTTTAGTGTTCATGTTTTCAGTCTATTTCCAGAATCTGGAAATGTACAGTTCTTTTGGTTTCTACAGAGTAAAGTTTCAATCTGATTGCAAATTACAGGACTTTGGCAAATTGCCTAAGCTTCCTAAATCTCAATATTCTTATGAATAAAATGCAAGATTTTAGTGTTTAACTATAAATGTAGTTCTAAGATATGATTAGTATACTACATCAAGACACATTAAGACTTTTTCAGATAACTAAGTATATTTTATGAGAAATACACATGTACCCAAGGCAGAAGGATCTTATGTTTCCTATAACCTGTGTCTCTGGTAGTATCAATTAACAGGGAACCACCTAAATGAACTCTTTTTTCTCAGAAAGCCCAAGGAAGAATACCATGCAGTAACTATTATGTAACTTGAGCAATTAGAATGAGCTATAGCCCATGAAGTATGGCTAAGTGAGCATTTTGCAGATTCAATATGTGCCTTCTGGTCTTGAGATCCACTATAAGAACTCTGACACTTCAAGTTGGCTAAGTAACAAATTAACTAGAAAATTACTTCAAAACATTTTTAGAAAGATTTTATATAAGATGAGGCAAATTATATGAGGTTATTAAACCAGTTTATGCTTATAAAGAATATTATACTGTCAGATATCTAATTACTTAATAAATTAGAGTCACAGTACACTGAATAGTATTAGATTGACCTTGTTAATATACTAAGTACCTCTGAGTTAAAGAGAGTTGGACGCACCTGGGGAAGTCAAAATATTTTCTTAAGTTCCTGTTATTCTAATTGACTGAATAACAGTGTGCAAAAATTGTACAGCAGTTGAATTGTAGATATAAACACATTAAATTTCAAGATCTCCTTGAGCAAATAACTGTGGAGGAGTCCAGAGCGTGAACACAGCTCTTCTCGTAGGCTGTGGGGCTCTGCCTAGGCACACTTCCTGGGTCACACGGGTTTTCAGGGTTTGGTGTGAGGATTACTCACCTCTGGGCAGGAGAAAGTGGGCCCATGACAGAGTTGTGCACTAAGATTCTGAGCAAAGTCTGGCTGATGACAGTGAGGTTCACACTGGCCCATACAGCTACTAAGGAGGAGCTCAACAAACTCACCCAGTCGTTAGTTTGCTGAGCTGACTGGGTCTAAGGTCTAAGCTTTGGTGGAGGACTGCAGGCCGAAAGCTCCCTATAATTGGCCTCAGGAAGAGAACTTGCACTTCCCGTTTGGTTGTGGGTCTCTTGAGAACTACGGGGCCTTGTAACAAAGAAGCCTCAAAAAGCCAAGCAAGCAGCAATAAACTCCCTGAGCTGATTAAGACAAAAAGAAGGCATATTCTGTGTGACAGTGACATTGTACATGAGAGACAGTAGCTCCAAAGAAATCTAAAAATATCATTTATAAGGGAATTTTGAGCTAGAAAAATATTGTTTTCTAACAAAAATTCCATAGGTTTGTTTTAAAAGGATGTTATCTTACTACTGGCTTAGAAGTGTGAGTTCAAGGAGGGTATCAAAGTAAACAAAAAGAAAGCTAAGGTAAGTAAAAACATTCAAAGGAAATTTCCAGGAAAATGTATCTATACCATGAATCCATCACCAGCCTCAACTGTACACAGTAAATAGTGGATATTTAAAATGAAGCAAAATAACATTATTTCAGACAACAAATCTAAAGTAACCATCACCAGCATACCCATAGAAAGAACTACTTAAAAATTTCTCCACAGAGATTAAAAATAATCCTAAATAGATAGTAGAGATAGAGGAAGAAACAAAGCAAAATAAATAGCAGGGAAAAACCATTCAAGTAATAATTATATCATAAAATAATACCACTGCCATTTGAAAACTAAAGGATATACACAAGGTAAAATATACATGAATACTGTCATAGACAAGGTGAAATGAATGGAGAAAAATGTTCACATTAACATTTGTTTGGAATGTAAAACTATTAATTCTTTAAGAAGTCAAGTATGCACGCTTTAAGCTTATAAATGTTGTCACTGCAAGATTGCTGAAAGAACACATAATAAATGCAGAGATGGCAAAATATGGTACGATGAGAACTTTAATTCACAAGAATTCGAGAGGAAAGAGATGGCATAAAGTAGGAAGGACAAATAGCAAAACAGGAAATAGTTCACTTAGCACAAACATATTAGGACTTTTGTAAGTTGAACACAAAATCATTAAAGGTAAAGACTGTCACCATAGGAAAAAATACAATATGATTATATGAGAGATGCTAACATCTAACAGAGCTACGTAAAGAACTGTAGGAAATCAGTGACATGTGGAGAGCCATACCCGCTAACTCCGGAGAGCAACTCATTTTCACATGCATCTGATATATTTGCTAAAATGTCCCATACACTTACTAAAATGATTTTACACCTCTGAATAAAGTGATTAGATCCCCGAATCAATAGAGAAGAAAGTAAATGGAAAATATCTAGAAATGAAGAGGATGTGCTTTGATATAATCATATGTCCAAAAAAAGACAGTAAAAAATGCAAAACACTGAAATATAGTGAACACTGCATATATAGTGAGAAAAACTGCATCAAGGGAAATGGGGGCTTATATTAGAGACAACGAGACCAAGACATCAACTATCAAACACTGAAATAAAAGCAAGATGATAAAAATTGAAGGAAATAAGTTAAGAGCGTAGATTAATAATATTGAGATAAAAATATAATGAGATCAGAAAATAATGGCTCTGCGAAGAGTCAGTGGAATTTATGCAGAGTTTTCATGGACAGAAGAGGTAATGAGTTCTAAAACAATATTAGGAACTAGAGTTAGAATGTCAATAGAGATCCTACCGATATTATGTAGCAGAAAGTGAATTGAAAATAATCTCACGGTAAGATTGAAAGTATGTTTGAAATGGAAAAATTCCTAGGAATAAAACAGAAAAATGTACGTCACGAGGCAGCGGACGAGAGTCAGAGTGGAAGGCGCCAGAGCCGGCCATGGTGGTCGCGCTTGCGCCGCCACCTTCAAGCTTCGCGCGCCTGCGCTTTCTTGCCTGGCTCTCACCCCTAGCGGCGCAGAGCTTGGTGCGCTAGTTTGGAATCGAACCCACTGGACCCAGCATGATTCCCATTACCGGTGTGTGGTGAACTGCTTTATCTCTTCTGATCCGATTAGCTTTATGTAAGAAGAGCTACTCATGCTTGGGGTCCGGCTCTGGTTGCGTGGAATCTCGCTTTCCACCATCTGAGTCACCGGTCTATTTTCGTGGCGTCTTCTTTTATTCCAGCCTTCCAGTCTGTGTTTTATGGTTTGGGAGTTAAGATCATTAACACGGAGTGTTACGACTGAAGGGTGTTCACCGAATTGTGTTGTTGCATCTTCCCGGTGCTACTGATACGTCTCTCTCTCCCTTCTTTCTTTCCTTTCTTCCATCCATCCATCTGACCGCTGACTTGGTTGGATGAATTTTCCCCGTCTGGGCTCTTGGGTGATGTTTATCTTGCTCTCCGAACTAGAAAAAAAAATCTTAAAATCTTGCACAGAATGAGAAGAGATGCAGAGTATGAAAATAACGCTGAGTAAAAAAGCAAAGCAAGCAGCCTCACTACAAAGGTACATTAATGACCATAGCTTGGTATCGGCACAAAAGGAGGTGTGCTGATGAACAGAAGAGAACCGAGGACAGGAAGACTTCCGCATGAACGAATCTTCAGCAGTCTGACTTTGGCAAAGGGGCCAAAGTAAGCTGGAGAAAAGGTAACTTCCAACAGATGGCGCTAGAAGAATTGGTTACCCACATGGGCTAGACAAACGTCTCTCACCCTGTACTGAATCAAAGACACAGATATAAAATGGAAAAGCAGATCCTGCTGTGATATAAAACTGGTAAAACTCTTGAAGACATGGGCCAAAGCCAGCCCTTTTGCACAGATCCCCTATTGCATAAGAAGTAATAATATGAATCAACTTAATATCAAATTAAAAATTTCTGCATAGAATAGAGAACCACCAACAGACGAAGACACCACCTATGGAAAGGATGCACATTTTCGCCAGGTATTCCTTGGACAGAGGACTAGCATCTAACCTGTATAACAGTAAAAAAAATAGATCTGAAAAAGTTAGGTGATCAAAAAATTGGCAGCTGAAATAGACACGTCTCAAAAGTAGCACAAATGGGCCTAAGTACTGCAAAAACATTCAGCATCTCTGCCCACTAAAAAATACAAGTCAGAATAACACTGAAATTTTATTTTGCTCCAGGAAAAATACCCACCAGGGTCTTTAAAAACTATATTCATTTAAAAACTTCAGTCATTGTAGAAAAATGGATGGATGTTGACTCCACCACTCTAAGTGAAATAAATTGGATATAGAAATCTATATAGCATGTTTTCTATAAGGAATACAAAATATAAAAATTACAAAGGGTAACTAAGAAAAGGGCTGAGAGAAAACGGGCAAGGAGACCTGGTAGAGATGGGAAGGCGTGTGGGGAAGGAGTAAAAGAAGTTGAGGAGACGAAGGAGCACAAATGATCGAAAGGAGGTATACCATATACCAAGAGGAGATAGAGCGGTATACAAGCTCCCCAGAATGCATGCCATGATAATGTGCACCAAATATGCCAATGATATTTCAAAAACCACAACACAAATCAAGACTAGTCTCTTATGTGTCAAATAAAGTGAATATATAATTTAAGGTACTCCACAACATAAATTCCAGGTATGTAAAATTCCAACATAAATCCAGACAGCATTATCTCTGAGTTCTACCTGACACATGAAAAGCGAAGAGCGTTGAATCTTATAAAACTGTCAAAGAACACAGAAAAGAGGACCAGCTTTCAATTAGTTTTATGGCCCATTACAACTGGAAACCTAAGGGAGCCATGACACCGTGAACCTTAAGGAAGACAACACAGCTGAATTCAGGGCACATTACTTCACGCGTGTGCACGTGTGCGTGTAATGTGATACTAAGGAAAATATTAGCAAACCAAGTATCACAATATATTTTCCAAAAGAGTATACTTTTAGACCAAGTTAGGTATATTTTAGGAAAATGCAGTTAGGGTAACACTTGGAGATCAATAGAATTCACCACCAGAGATGAATATGTAGAAAATGTATTTTAATAAAGATTTTAAAATCAAACATCCATTTGCGTTAAAAATCCAGAACCCAGGCATATAGAAGAGTTGTGTCAAGCATATAAAAGGCCTGGAACAAAGGCAAGAACTATAGTAAGATGACAGTGATATCTGCGCTCAGAATGTGTACAGGATGTAACACTGGTCATTCTGGTTAGCACAATAAGGTATGAATGGTTGAATGAATAGCATCAAAAGGGAAGGAATACAGTTTTCTTCAGTCACAGAAAACATGAGTGAAGTTGACAACTGGGTTTGAGAAAGTTCTATGAAGATATTCAGTAGGCAAAATGAATTCTATGCCTATATACCAGTATTAAACAAAGGTAAGGATCAAAGTTTTGAGTAAGTAAATGATATACTTATGTTTAAGAAAGACCATCTAGATTTTGCAGTGTGCTCTTTTTGTCAGAGGAACTGATAAATGGTGGACTTAGAAAAACAAAGACATAATTAAAATATCCTTATTGAAAAAATAATGACTTTTACTTTTCACAAAGGCTTTTGAAAATGCCACGGTTACATAATAAATAAAAATAAATGCTGGGAAGTTTGTTTTTTATTTTAAAAATGAAGGAAGGAAACATTAACAAACAGACATCCATTTATGAAATAATGTAGGAACAATACAAACAATACAGAGTTATAGACAAAGTGGTAGGAAATGAACAATGGTTGTTGTATTACCATTGATACCTTCAAAGTGGTTTCTCAGGTAAACAAATAGAGACATGCAATAATGATCAAACAAGTTTTAACGGCCAATATTATTCCAACTGTTTAGATGGGGGAAGACGTCCCGCTGTGAGTCATGTTTTTGTCCTTTGGATTGAAACACATGAGATGAAGCAACGCTGGCAGCACCAGGAGAATCTTTAGACATCAACAGTAAAACGCATTGCTATCAACACAGAGAAGCACTCACAGCACCACAGCACTGGCAGCTCCTAGGTCTCTGAGCTGAGCTGAACAAAGGAGATGATTAAATAAAGAAACACATTTTATCCCTCCCTGAACTATAACCATGAAGCAGAAATGGTTTTGGAACTGAATATGCACATCTTTGCCTAAAATTTTCAGTGGTTTAGTGCCAATTTATTGTTCTGCAACATTAGTACATATTTTTTTCAAAATAAGTTGCTCTCCTGGGAATTTCCTATTTCAGTTTACTGAAGAAAAGCCATTGACCCAGAGGTAGATATTTAAACAACTTTTCAGCTTGATGATGTATTTGAGTTTTCAATTTGAATTTTACAAACACTGTATGTGATATGCACACCTAAACACATAACATTACCCTAGCATGTCAGTAGAGAATTTAAGCAGTGTGATCAGTGTATAAGATCCCTGGACCATAAGATTTTATATGCTGCAGAATTGCCTAATTTAAAATACTTTCTATTTAAGGAATAAATATCCCTTTATAATGATTTGTGTTCAAGACTTTGTCCAGTAGAGCCCTTTCTGCACAGTGAAATGTTCAAGGGAACTTTTCCTGAAATTCCTTTTTTTAACCACCAAGTTATGAAAAAATACATTGCTTCTGCAAAGGAATGCAGATCTGAAGTCTGCAGTATATAAAATTTTATAGGCAGAAGCCCTAACTTTATTACAATAGGCTCTTCATGTGCCAGCACAGTGTGCACTGACTGCAGAGGCCACAGGAAGAGCCTGTGTGATAGAAATGTGTTTCTTCTTGGAAAAATCTTGTGACTCAAACCAGAGGAACATTATATATATATATTCCTCCATTATTTTTAGCTTGTCAACAAGAGGTGGCTTCTGAATTTTTACCTTCTGTATTTTTGCATTCTAATACCTAAGGTTTCTATTTTAATGCTGGAGTTTATTAACATAACTACTGATAATAAATCAATTCATTGACCACGTTTTAAAACTTTATCATATTTTTGGCAACTAGTAATGTAAAACTGACCAAAAGAGTAATAAGGATTATGGTCTAGTATGGGAATTAATTACAAATCACAATTATATTAACAGGAAGTGAACTTTTTGGTTTATTGTATGCTGGCTACTTTAAGGATTTTGCATATTGATTATTCCATGTATAAATTACAATATCCCTGGGACACAAGAATATAAAAGAAACTGGTATACACAGTCAGAACTCTGAGAGAATGGTACTGAAAATTGTTCTTAATGAATATATCTATAAAAACCTTTACGTTCTCCCTAGTAATTTCTCACATACCATTGCATGTAATTTTCCTACAGCTTTATCTGGTAAAAACTTGTACAGTTAATTATTTCTTTTTTAAGGAGATGAAATGATAATCATAAGATTACACAACCGGTAGTGGGCAGACTCAAAATCTAATACCCAAGGACTTGCGGTTCTCCTCTTTTCCTCCCATTAGTTTATAGCACTTTAGTTTTAAATAGTTTCCATTAATCTGTTTCTATTTTAGTTCTTTTGGCAATTCCTTTTTTCTTTATTTTCTACTGAAATTTATTAATGACCTTATGATGACACGAGGTAGTTTTGTTTCCTTTCTACAGATGACTTTTCTATGGTTGGTATTTAAGAGTAACTTACAGAGCTACAAAAAGCCACCCCCACTAGCCCAGTGGTGATGGGTGCAGTTTCATCTTGAAGGCAAAGGTTTTCTCTCTATTAAAGCTGAGAGATGTATCCCATAGGTTGTATCCATTCAACACTTATTACCGAGCAGCCACTCAGAGAACTTTAGGCATGGAGCAAGACTGACTGTAATGGTTAGCAGGTGGACGTGAACCCACAGCCAGGGCTGCTGCACAGGTGTGCGAGGCAGTGAGAGCCCCAAAGGACTTTGTCTTGGAGGAGGGCCAGTCTTGAGGTGTAACAAGTAACCAGGAGAACAGTAGTCATAAATAGGAGAACTATCCCTGTAAGTTTAGACCTTCCTGGTGTTTCGTACATGTCACGGATTCGCTGCTCCAGCTCAGTGCACTTACGTTTCTCTTACAGAGGAGTAGAGCTCCGTTGGTACGTGAAGTCGTGTGCTTTAATTCTACGCTTCTCATCACTGTGTCACACTACCCGTTAACTTTAAATCGGAATTTGATGTTTGATTTTGATGTTGCTAGCCCTGGAAATTCGTTGAATTTCATTCTGTGATATGTAGAGCTATAACTACAGCTACAAGGATAGCAAACTATTAAGGATGGTCTTTCTTGCTTTCAAGAGCTGTCTCTAAATCTATTAGCTGAGGACAAAGGGCCCTAATTATCTCACATTCTATGTTCCATGAACCACTCTCACCAGGGATCAATCACTACCCCATTACACGCCCTGAGCAGCTCAAATCTCAGATATTGTAATGTTCCTCTCCACACATGTCCAGCCCTGAGGCATCTCCTATCACCAGATGCTGGTACAAATAAAGGACAAACTTATGAGAAATACCTAGGATATGGGTTTTTAACAAAGTATCTTTAGTCAAAGTACTTGATGACTTGCTCCAGAAAGGGAATTGTGTGGAAAGGACAGATAGGGAGTACTCAGTCACAAGCACCAAAGAATATTCTATTAGAGTTCTCAGGTGCTAACTGATAGACAGTCAATCCTGGACACACCCTTGTGCTTTGCAGAGGAAGAGTGTGTGTAGGATTTACTTGGATGGCTCACACTTGGGGTGCATGTGGGAGGAGAGAAGATTGCAGTAACTTCCAAGGGGGCAAATATCTCTGGGGGCAAATATCTCTGAGGGCAAAGGAAGAGGCTGGGAAGCCTTATGATCACACATAGGGCAGCACATGGCTGTAATGTCTCACAGACGAGATAAGGGGCTACATCACCATGTCCAAACCCAAAAAGGAAAGTGTTGAAGTTATTAATGGAGACACCTGTTTTTTTCTTTTCCCTTGATCTTACTGCACTAGCAGAAGTTTTAGCATATAAAGCGAAGAGGGAGCATTTCCAGTGAGGTCTAGAGGACAGAGAGATGTAAGGACTGGTTGGGAGATGCCCAAGTAGGATTCACAAATGGATGTGAGATTTACATTTTAAAATAAACCGTATCACTAGAATAACTGCTGGAATAAGAAAAAAGTGACACTAAGTTATGGAAGATGGTCAAATTTTACTTCAGGTCTTCCGTGATCAGTGGCAAAGGAGATGATGACATAGCATAGATGGAGAATCACTACAAGGAAATTAAAGTCTCCACTGTGTATACTTTGAAAGACTGAAAGTCCTCAGAAAACCAGGTGTATGTATCTGAAAATTCACACACAGTTTTTATTTCACGAGGCAATTGTATGCCTCTAAAATTTATTTACATCTTAATACTAAATCATTACTACCAATAAACCTCTTAATTTATCAGAAGTATTTTTTCTTTTTATTCAAAAACATAATAGTTTGATCAAGAAGAATTCTCTGGAATGCCTCAGAAATGGAGCAAAACCGTAAGCAATATATAGGTAATATTTTCAGCAAAGCACATTTCTGATTTTGCTTTCAATAAAGTGAGAATTCAGTCATGTATGCAAGTTTTCCATACAGTAATTCTCTTCACCTTCTTTACTTAGGCATTACTTCATGAAACTTTCTTAATCTCTGTCTTCATATATTAGGGAGCCTTGGACAAATTTTACAATGTTCAGAAGAGCTAATGCCATTAACAGAAAATTGTTAAAGATAATATCGATATATACAAACCCAGTTCCTTTCTCCAAATTTTGAACCCTTTAGATAATAAACACTTTTTAAACATCTGTAGACCTGTAGGTATTTTCTGAACAAAAAAATGGGAAAAATCTAAAAAACCCCACTTTCTCCATTGTTCACATGTCAGTGTGGGACATCTTATTGATGACCTTTCATTTTACACTTCATAAATTAAAAATATCGCTAGGCATGGTGGGTCGTGTGTAATCCCAGCACTTGGGAGGCTGAGGCAGGAGAATCTTTGTGAGTTCAAGAAAGTGCCACAATGAGCAAAATAAATGGTTTGTCTTCACAAATTTACAACTTTTTAAGAATGGCAGCAAAGTAAAACTTTGTATTCCCATACATTATGATAAGCAGAGCTAAATACATGGTGTAAAAAAAGACAAACTACCCAAGAACCCAACTCAATTGGGGGAAGGGAGGGAGACGGTGCACAAAAGAATAACGAAGGGTAAGAGTGAAATGGAGTCCTACAGAGTTAAGGAGCGATAACAACGGCTATGCAACGCCCCCTAGGGGCCAGGCAGGCTTCTGTGTACTCACAGGCAAGACCACCTAGTACTCCTTACTTTAGAGAGAAGGAAGCAGAGATCAAAATTCACCCTACAGCACAGCTAAAGGCGGCCCAGTAGGGATTCAAATCTGGGGCCGCGCCCCATGGATTGTCCCCCTTGCCGTTCTGTACTTGTGTCCGCCAGACTTTTAGAAGTCAGACAGCCTGCGACACGTCCATGGGTTCCTCCTGAACGGCTGGTGACAGTCCTCGGAGCGCTAAAGACAGGCAGCGCACTTGGATGAGGACGGGTGTTAGAAACCAGTGAGCTGCAGTTGCCCAGGTCACTCAATCACTGTAGGCAGAGCAAGTGCCCTTGTCTTCCAGCTAATGCCCTGGCCGTCACGTGGATGTCGGATTATGTGAGCGATAGGTCATTGTGGACGTACCATTTAAGAGACCCTTGCAGTAATCAAGGTGAGATATATCGGCTTCCGGAAGGAGAAATAGAGATAAATGAATGACTTCTGATTTTTCAAGGAGAACTAAAGGGCTGTAATTTTTTTCTGTAAGCATTTCTTTTAAGGGTGTGATAGAAATTAAAAATTCACATTCAGTCTTCACTCTTCTGACAGTCTCAGTTATGCCATTTACTCTGTTGGGTTACATTAGAATCTGCAATAGGGCAACTCCATCACCTTAGAAATATTTCTACTAAAATATAAATAGAGGGAAGTGTGATGTGTGAAAATGTTTAATGATACTACCCTTAGAGAATTCGTTTTTAACTGACAACTAGAATAATGAAATAAAGCCTGGAGACACTGATAAAACGCTATTTGAGAAGTCTAATTTTTACAAACATGCCACATAGAACAATGCATCTATCCTCACAGGAAGGGATTTAAAGGAGTAAGTGTCTCCTAAATCTTCAAAGCAGCTTAGAGACTTTAGCTGTGGAATTCCTAAAAAATCTCCCATTGGAATTAAAGAACTGGATATCTCAGTATTGCTTCTAACAGATACATTAAATACACAAGCAAGGTGTGAAAGAGGATATGGCATTCCTTGTAGAGCAATTCTTAAAACCTGTTACAAATATGTGATCGTGGCTCAAATTTTCGGCTAAACATGTAGATGTGAATACAGAATTCTACAGCAGAGTTACCAGAGTCAGATATTCTAGTAAATTCATAAAAGTGAAGTGTGATTAGTTATAGATCCTTGTTAACAAATAGCTTATTGTTAAATTTGTTCTGTGGACTTGAAAAAATAAATCAAACAGGGTTATCCTTCTAAGACTTTCATTAGGCAGTCACCATTCCACATACATTTTTCCTTCCCCACGAAGTCTACTGTGTTTATGAATATTGTCAGACATGAACATAGCATAGCTAGGAAAACCTACTCAAGCAGTGTTAGCATTCTAGATCAAGTCCAACTCAGTTGGAAATGAGAAATCATGTTACAAAAACTGGAACCGGTAGAGTATGATAATTTAGGGGTCAGTGATAGGATTAGAATTTTCTGATCTCGATTTCAAGACTCAATCTCTTATCACCATTTTAAGATTCATTCTAGTCTTATTTTCCCTGATTAGAGCATAAATGAATGCCTTCATATTTCCCTTTACTATCTAAGAATATATTTTCAAACCATGTTATGTCAGCAATACAGTTATCAATGCAGAACTTAGTCCAGCTAAGTAGAGTTTGTGGAGCATGTTCTACAAGTTGACAAAATAAGTTAAGTACTTCTCATACAAAAATGAAATTTTCATACGTTTATCAGATTCCTACTTAAATGGGAAAAGTACATTCCAAAATCATGATCTGGCTGATAGAAAATTTGTTTCCCCCAACTTGGATAGAATGTTTTCCCTGTTCCTGGTACTGATGATTGAATCCAGAGAATTTCAGATGCCCAACAAGCACTGCAGCACTAAATGACTTCCTCAGCATCCCGGATGGAGCAATTTGAGGTTCATGTTTGGGTCATGCAACACAACATGAGGTGAGAAAATGTACTTCAAGATATGTTTTTCTTAATAACACTGCCCTGTAAGATAAATAATTATGCTGAAGGTGACTAATAGTGTTTTCCTGGTTTATGCCCTACGCATAGAATGACAAGAGAAACGATGGATGCAGAAGCTTGCATATAACTTAAGATATTTAATAAGTTTCTTTAAAAATATTTCTATGAATGTAACTACAAGCTTAATACGATACTATGGGAAAGCAAAAGTACATCACACAGAGGAAACTGAGTATGACCTCTGTTACCGCTGGTATCTCGAGCATCATCTACAAGCCTCATTCTGTTGAAGGCTTGATCCAGTGCAGCAGTAGTCAAGGGGGTGACCGAACTGGGGAGTTTACTGTCGTCATCAGGGGACCAGTCCAAAGTGGAGCTCACTGCTGCACGAGCTGTGAGGAGGAAGGGCCTCGTTAAAGGAATCAGGTCACTAGGTCTGTGCCTCTTCATTTTCTACTTTAAATTACGATCTTTAGCTCTGCAGTCACAGTGACAGGAAGCTACAATCACTCCACCAGTGATCACAACCACTGCATTTTATCTAATTGTATCTAGCGCTTTTACTATTAGCTTGCTTTAATGAAATTTTGGTTATATTAGAAATAATATTTTGCAACACTCTCCTCTTATTGTCTTATATTATGAATCCCTGTCCTACTTCCCAACTTATTTATAAGATGTGGTTGAGTGGCTGTTTATTATTTTCATATACAGACACAACAGTACTCATAGTCAATCTCCACTAAGGGCTGCCTCGCCATAACTAGTGATAATTTTATGCTATCTCAGGAACACGGTGAACAACCTAGTCTCATATTACTTTGAAATAATTTCTTAGTAAAACAAGTATTTTAGGGCTCTTGAGTACAAAGTTCAGAAGAGCTAATGCCATTAACAGAAAATTATTAAAGATAGTATTGATATATACAAATTGTTCCTTTCTCCAAATTTTGAGCCCTTTAGATAATAAACACTTTTTAAACGTCTGTAGACCTGTAGGTATTTTCTGTACAAAAAAATGGGAAAAATCTAAAAAAAACCCACTTTCTCCATTGTTCACATGTCAGTGTGTGACATCTTATTGATGACCTTTCATTTTACACTTCATAAATTAAAAATGTCGCTAGGCATGGGGGCTCATGCTTGTAATCCCAGCACTTGGGAGGCTGAGGCAGGAGGATCTTTGTGAGTTGGAGACCAACCTGGGCTACAAAGTGAGCTCAATGCCAGCCTGAACTGCATAGTGAGACCTTGTCTCAAAAAGACCAAAAAAAAAAAAAAAAAAAGTTTGTTCTCCTAGTTGTCCTTGCAATGACAAAATCTTGGATCTTGAAGTATAAGTACTAGTTTAAAGATTTTTTTTTTAGTTACTATTGAAATCTACATGCCCATATCCCAAACAAATGCATACATATCATATGTACATATAGTAACCTTAAAGGAAGTAACACACACTAAATCTATGATAAATGTCAGAGATTAAAAATAGCTCTAGACATTAAACTGTCACCTGCTAATGACAATTATTCATGAATTGTAAACCTGTACCTATGCCCTTTATACTAATTATCAATGAATTTGAGGAAGCTTAAAATGGACACGATCCCTCTCCAAGACATTTCACTGAACCCTTTTCGTAATTTCACTCCTGCTTTGCATAGAAGACAGGTGTTAAAATGTATTTTAAACCTTTCTATGACTTAATCTTGGGGGATGTTCTGTGCTGTAGAGAAAAGAATATAAACTTCTTTGTCAGAAATAGTTAAAACATCATCCCACCTATTTGGTTGTTCAAATGCTCTGAGCCTGTTTGTTTTTCTAAACTGATCTTTCTACTACCCACATTGCAGGACGATAACAATAAAATGTAACGCACTTAGTGGTTTAGAATAGAGTCAGGCAAACATAGGTCATCAATCTGTCCAAACTAATATAAGATCAATATTTTAGAGTTGCTATAATTCTCATTTTTCCCCCAAGGAAGAGTGGTAAAATGGTTGATTTATTTTCCCTAATGTTAGTGGAGAAGTTTTTTTTAAGTCTTCTGTTTAAACATTAAATTAATTTCCACATAATTTCTAATATAGAAAACACTCTGGAGAGGA